>JAZHYW010000103.1:0-60757 GCA_037355805.1 Ixodes ricinus
AAGAGACGTAAACACTGGCGCTGCCAGTGTTTACGTCTCTTCTTGTTCTTGTTTTTTCGGCGCCTATCCTCGAACTACTGTCAGGCAACCAATATCGAGCGGACCCTCCAAGCCCGTGCCGTCCACTACCAGCCACTACCAAGCGTCGCTGTTCCTGCGCTCGCTAGCCTCGACGTCGGTTCCAGCCTCGCGTGTATCCGGGAGATGATCCGCGACGTCATCCGGGGAGCTGAAAAAATAAATGAAAGCCGTTTACAACTTCCTGTAACGCCGAATTAGAGCGCAGCCCTTGAGGAGGCTTGAGGAAAAAAATTTACCCCACTAAATTTAGCGGAAAGAATTTCCCGCTAAATTTAGCAGAAAAAATTCCCCGCTAAATTTAGCAAAAAATTCCCCTAAATTTAGCGGAAAAATTTTCCCGCTAATTTTAGCGAAAAGTTTTCCCTAAATGGGAGGAGCAGGAGAGGAGGAGGGAAAAGGTACGGAGAGGAGGCTATGCCCCTCCTCCTCTCCTGCTCGCCTCCCATTTAGGGAAAATTTCCCGCTAAATTTAGCGGGAACTTTTTCTGCTAAATTTAACGGGAAATTTTAGAGCGCAGCTCTTAGGCGCCCGTTCCCGGCTTGAGCGGCGTCGCCGTCGGCGTAACCGCGCGGTGCATTATGGGATGCGTGACGTCAATGATGACGTCATCAGTGACGTCACTGATGACGTCATTAGTGATGATGACGATGCGGATGCCGATGACGTCATCAGTGACGTCACTGATGACGTCATCAGTGATGATGACGATGCGGATGCCGATGACGTCATCAGTGGCGTCACTGATGACGTCATCAGTGATGATGCCGATGATGATGCGGATGCCGATGACGTCATCAGTGACATCACTGATGACGTCATCGACACCGTCATCGTCACTGATGACGTCATCAATGCCGTCACTGATTACGTCATCAATGACGTCACTGATTACGTCATTGGCATCCACATTGTCATCGTCACTGATGACGTCATCAGTGGCGTCACTGATGACGTCATCGGCATCCGCATCGTCATCGTCATCATCACTGATGACGTCATCAGTGACGTCACTGATGACGTCATCGGCGTCGTCATCGTCACGTGATTCCCAAGGCCACGTGACCCCCCTCCCCGAGGTCAATTGACCCCCCTAGTACCCTTCCTCCTCCTCCTCAAGAGCTGCGCTCTAATTCGGCGTTACAGGGAGTTGTAAACGGCTTTTTTACGCTAAATTTAGCGGGAAAATATATTCCGCTAAATTTTGCGGGAAATTTTTTCTGCTAAATTTAGCGAGAAAATGTTCCGCTAAATTTGGCGGGGAAATTTTTCCGCTAAATTTAGTGGGAATTTTTTCCGCTAAATTTAGGGGGGGGTTTTTGCTGAGTTTAGCGGGGAAATTTACCCATAATGCACCGCGCGGTTACGCCGACGCCGCTCAAGTCGGAAACGTGCGCCTAAGAGCTGCGCTCTAAAATTGCTGCCGGCTGCCGAATGCCCCGCTTCGCTCTCCGTCACCAAAGCAGTCTAAAAGGAGGTTCAACGGGCGCTCCAACCCGAGGCCCCCGTCAGCATCGCGGCATCCAAGGAAGCGACCCTGAGCTACGCCGCCATGGCCCGACGACCGCCGCCAGCAACACGCCAGTACCAGCACCCAGTGCCCCCTCGGCGGGAAGCCCCAACGTGGCATTACGCTCGGCGCAACGAGGAACAAGCGCCGTACGTCCGGGCCGAACCCCGGCGCCAAGGAAGACGGACGTGTGGCGCACGGCTAACTGACGCCCGTTGTGCCACCACTGCGGGGAAGCCAACCACGTCTACCGCCGTTGCCCGTACCGTCAGCTGGGGCTACGCGGCTTCCACCTCGACGACCCGCGCTCACGCTACGGTGAGCGACCTCGGGAGATTGACGACTACCTAGGACGTCCACCCTCTTCGATGCCTGCGCCTCGACGTGGGTCCCGGTCGCCCTCACCACGACGTCCTGCTTCGCCGATGCATAGGCCCCGCTGAGAAAGTCTGTCTCCCACGTCCCGACGGCACAACTAAGGGCGGCAATACCGGGTGGTGGTACCGCCGAGGACGACCGACGCCAATATCCTCCACAAAGGTCGGAGGGCTCCCACACTAGCGACGAGACGCATCGGAACGATGCTTCTGCTACGGTGTCGAATAACCTCGACGCTACCATCGACGGCCACGACGCGAAGGCACTCGTCGACACCGGAGCGGACCATTTCGTCTTGAGTTGGAAGCTCTCTCGCCGCCTTCGGAAAGTGATGACGCTGTGGGATGGCCCGAAAATACGAACCGCCGGCGGACATTTCATCACACCAGTGGGAAGGTCTACTGCACGCGTGGACATCCACGGGGAGACCTGTCCCGTGAAATTCGTCGTTCTCAAGGATTGTTCGAGAGACGTCATCCTTGGTATGGAGTTCCTGTGCGAGTAGAGTGCCGTGATCGACCTGGGAGCAAACAGGTTAACGCTGCGAAATCCCGTCCTACCTCCGGAGGGATCCAAAACGACGCCAGCCGCCGTCCGAGTCATTGCGGACCACGTGAACCTGCCGGAGCGGTCGAGTGTCCTTGTGCCGGTTGTTGCGACTGAGGAGTTCCCAGGCGGCCTCAGGCAGGGCCAGGTCAGGACAGGAACCGCAGGCCGACTCCCGGCAGGAACATCACAAGACGGGAGGGTCTCTCGCGTTAAACAGAGAAGTATCTACATCGTCCGAGAGCACACTTTGCGACCTCTTGTTTACTTCCTTTATGGGGTCACTGTTGGTGCCCCAGCGGTTGGCAGCCAATGGTGGCCCAACTGCCAACAAACGTCATGTCCAGGCCCCTCCCCACTTATCCCACTCCTTTAACTAACATGCCAAGACCTCCGCCTTTGCGTTCACCTCCCTCCGGTTGCATCTCACCCAAGAGTAGCCTGGTATGTACGGTGGTTCCTCCTCATCTCTAAGACGCGTGTCTTCAACCCCATACACTGTAAAATTTTCAGCCTCTAATTGTTCCCCACCAATAGCCTCCCACTTTATTCTGTTTCTACCTTCCTGCATTGACGGACGGCAGCAACATGTTGCCCGACTGTTGTTGCCGCGATGCGACAGGATCGCTGGAAACGCGTTTTTCTTGAGTTGCCAGGGGGAGTTGTCCAACTGTTGCCTCAGTGTGACAGGGCCTTAATAAACTAGACCATAACCTCTCCACGCAGGTTTCCGATCACTTCTTCAAAAAGGAACACAGTGAATTTAATATGCGCGTCTGCGCCATCAAATCTGGCTTCATTTGCTCCCGCTCCCACGCACGTTTCCAATCACTTCTTCAAAAATGGACACAGTGAATTCAATATGCGCGTCTGCGTCATCAAATATGGCTTCATTTGCTCCCGCTCTAGGAAAGAGGAAGAAAACCGCTTGATCTTTAATCTCCGCACTGATTTCCCTAACGGCTTAAACAGTAGACTCATCTTCGGCTACTAATACCGCCACTCTTTCCTTTGAAGTCGACCCTCTCTTTCGTTTTCTCGACGTTCCCCGTCCCAATCTGACCTGACCCTTACGGCATTTCTTCCCGACCCTCGTCTCCACTTCCGTTTGGCTGTTGTGCCCTCCTCGTCTTGTTTTGTTCGTTCGTTATCCTGGCGTCATGTTGCGACAGCCCTCGCATTCTTTTCCTTAATTTTCCTGTGAAGTCAACCCCTTTCCCAATTTTGTTCGTTCCCCCGTCCTTCCTTCCCCGTAGGTAATATTTTTGACCCTCTTCCCAATCTTCGTCTCCCTATCTGGTTGTCGTTTACTGGTGTGCCCTTCCGTGAGTGTTTTCTTGCGTCATGTTGCGACAGCTCTCGCATTCTTCTCCTTCTTCCTTCACAGTCACAAAACGTGCGCCCGAAACGTTGCTCTTTTTTTTCTTTTTCGCGCGTCTTATTTTACGTTTATAGTCGCATGAAAAATATTATTTTGTTGTCATTCGCTCGAAGGCGAGAAAGTTTATTTTCTTACGAGTAACTGTCTCATGAAGCGAGCCGACGTCATCAGCTTTGAAGCCGCGCCAAACGGCTCTTAAATCCTTCTCGCCAGCTCCCAGCTATGAAACCAGGCGCAGAGCTAGCCAACGGCACCCTTTACTCTTCGGTCCCATTGGCCGGCGCACATCGACGAGGCTGGGGATGGTTTCGTGCTCACGTAACCAAAAAGGTCACATAACCAGAGTTTTTTTTTTATTATTGTATTGGATTGCGTTGGATAGGTCACGGATTTCGATGACGGATTTTGCCGACGGCTTTTTCGCTGACTGAGCCAGGTAATGCTCACGCATTAAAAAAGGCAGACAACAGAGATGCTGACAAAATAAGGCGGAGAAGAGAAATGTTGGAAAAATAACAAAAAGTTAAGCTGTGAAGACTTCCACGCGGCAAGGGGGATCCCACGAACACGGCTTTGGTACATCGTTTGTGGCCGGTGATGTAGTCACTGTTCGTGTGTGTGACCCGTGATTTGCTTGGTTTCTGAAGTTACAGATACGCGCGCGCTGCGCTGCGGAGATTGCATGCTGGGTACTGGATTTGTAAACACCGGAAATCATTGTTGTTATAAACTGTCAAGCTTATAGCAACATTGGTTTGTTGGAGACCTGCAGCCCTGCAGGTCTGTGTGCCTTTGCTTTTCTACTTCTGACCACAAAGTCGTAAATCTGCATCTCCCGTGTTTCTCTCCCCTGCGAATATCGAACACGTCAAAGGAACACTCCACGATTTGAGATGCCTTTTTTGTTTAGGTAGTGACTACTTCGACATCCGGGTTCAAAATAATTGTGAAACTACTTTGCACACATCTTTCGTCATATCCGAAATCTATGTCCATAGTTATTTGCTATTTCGACATCTACAATCACACTAAAGCACCATTCCGGCGTTTGACGTCAAGATTACTGAAGAGAGGTTTTTTTTTTTTTTTAAATTTCTGCGACATCTTTTGTAAAAGTTGTAGTAATTGTTTAAATTTGTTCACGTCTCGTCAAAATAGCTTTCTTGATATTTTGAAGTCCTTGGTGTTCGAAGAGGTTGTAGAGACAGTTTGGCCTGGCGCGGCATGGCGTGTAAAGTTAGTCATTTTTCCGTTCGCCGTGGACTAGCACTGGACACACTAGATCTATCGGCTTCAGAGATCGACGTACTTTCCGACACGAACAGTTCTTCAAACGACTTCAATCTCTATAATTTTCTAAAAATGATTGAGCAACTAGCCCCCGTCTTACAATTCCACCCGACTAACATATCGCGTAATGTCAACTTAAAATAAATGATATCGACAGACAAGTGTTTGGTAATTCGTGTCAAGAGTGCTTAATCATGAAACGTTTCGTTTTATGGTTTATTTCACAGCATTCGCAAAAATAAAGAGCAGCAGAGGAGTTACATATCGCTAGTATGAGTATTTGTGGCTGCTCCGTGCTTTCGAGAAAGTCAACGGCCAAGAATAGCCCGCTAGCTTGCACCGGTCATAACGTTTCAAGGAGACAATGCTCGCATTAATTAGCAACACTCTATTTGACGCCAAGTGGCGTAATTTCGGCTCGCTTAAAGACGCCCTCCAATGATATTTGAGCTCCTTTCCATGTTGTGTTATTTACCTCTTTAGTGATTCGGTGAACTCAGGAAATAAAAACTAAATCATAAAATAGTAGCGCATCATATTCTTTATAAAACATACGAGAACCCGGGACTGGGCAAAGTTACCGAAGGGAAGTGTTTTCGATTACAAATACTGAAATACATGAAAAGCAAAGCTAAACGCGAGATGCTGAGGTACATTTGTATTTTATATCTCGGGAGTTTGAGAGCCACTTCCGTAGAAATGGCACAAATGTGTCCTAGAACACAGAGACTGCAACACAAATACTAAGTTCTAAAAGTCCAAAATATGTCGCCAGGCACTATCCATTATTTAACACTCAAACTTGTCACCAGTAGCTATGTGGTAGCTGTATTGTATAAAATCATTCAAATAGGTCAAAGAGTCGGTAACCGTCACAAGCAGCCATTAATAGCAATATAATTATAAACAGAGAGGATAAAAAATAAGGCTCGATGGACCTCTTGACGCGTTGGACCTCTTGACTCGTTGGACCTCTTGACGCGTTGTACCTCTTGATACAAATTGGACCTTTTGTCTCGTTGGACCTCTTGACGCGTTGGATCTCTCGACTCGAATTGGACCTTTTGACTTGTTGGACCTCTTGACTCGGCTGTCACGTGGCTATTAGACCTGTTGACTCGTTGGACCTCTTGACCATAAGCGGGTTAACACGCGCCCCGGTGATACACGCGTGAAGCAGGAAAGCCTTTTTACAGCGATGCTGTATACCTCTACCAGCCAAGGAAATGTTCGTGTCGTTGGCGTTGTAAGACAGCATATCTCCTTTGAAATCAAGCATACAGCATACAGCTCAGTATCCGTTTCAATAAAGGAAACTACAAAACAAACATCAAAACCACGACATCGTCAGAGAAACTTCGATGCAAACCCGTCTCTTCATCCAGGTTTTCCTGGCTGCTGCTCTGTCAGCGGCACGCACCCGATGGCTACCAGAGCGCCACTTCACGGATGACGCCCAGCAGCTTCAAATCAAGCCGGCTCCTTACCCCTGCGCGGAACGGTACTGACTTTCCCGCCACAAGTGGAACGAAGAACCACCATCGTCTGGCAACACGGAACAGCGCCTGACGCACCTCCCCCAAATCTACATCTACAAAAGCACGCCCCTTCTGAAGGCCAGTCGGGGCACGACATCGTCGGAGAAACTTCGATGCAAACCTGTCTCTTCATCCAGGTTAGCTACTACTTTAATCCTACCTGTTGTCGTAGCGACAATATTTGCCTTTTAGTCATGTCGTGCCCCGACGACTTTTTTGTGTTTTACAAGAGATTCCGTACTGTCATGCACATTTTTGCTTTGAACTACGTCCCTTTGTTGCACATGCTTCTCATTTTGTCGGGAGACGTCGAGACAAACCCAGGCCCTGACGATGTCTCTCAATTAGATCTTATTCTAGAAGCGATTACCAGAATCGAGGTTGGCCAGGCAAGCATGCTTACCGCTATCTCAGCCCTTCGGATCGAGCAAAGCACTACTGACTCACGCGTGAAAGAGCTGATGGAGAGAGTTACCGCTCTCGAGCAAAATTTTGCCTCGGCCAATCTTCCTCCCGTCCAGTCTACTCTCGTCACAGACCATAGCACAGTCCCAGCAGAGCTCAGCGACATGAGGGCCAGATGTGACGACGCAGAAAACAGGCTTCGACGCTCTAATCTCCTGTTTTTCGGTATACCTGACTCGCTATCTGAAAATTGGTCCCAATCAGAAAAAAAGTGGTTGACTTCTGCTTACAGCATCTTGGCATTGAACTTGATCCTTCGAATATTGAGCGGTCTCATAGGCTGGGGCGCTTTTCACAAAACAAGAATCTACCAATTATTGTGAAATTCTTACGTTTCAAGGATAAAGAGAGCATACTGGGCTCTGATTCTAAGCTAAAGGGTAGTGACTTTGCTGTCCGGCCGGACCTGTCCGAAGCCGTTCGTTTGGCTCGCTCTAAGCTCTTTCTGTACGCCCAGCCCCAAAATGTGCCCTTTAAAATTCGTTTTAATAAATTGTATATGGCCGGAAAATTTTTCATTTACGATGCCGCGACTGATTCAGTTATGAAGGCTCGCACCTGACTCCCTCCGAAATCAAGTCACCGCAGTTCGGCAAAATCTTCAAAGTCAAACAAAATAGAAACCACTTCCGGTTACTCGGTTGTATTTACGAACATACGCAGCCTCGTACAAAAGAGGGACGTGTTAAGCGCTTACTGCGAAGATAGTGACTCGGATATAGTCGTTCTTACAGAAACTTGGCTGTCGCGTGATGTTCGGGATGACGAGTTGTTTCCCCGTCACTTAGATTTTTCGGTCTTCAGATGCGACAGAACGCAGCAACGCGGTGGTGGCGTCCTCATCGCAATTAAGAAGCACATTTCATCTTTTGTCGTAAATGTGTGTCATGACCTTGAACTCGTTTGTGTTTGTATTTGCTCGGCGTATAGCAAACTTGTACTTATAGCATGTTACAGACCACCCAACAGTGACGGTAATTTCACTACTAAACTGCACTTTTCTTTGCTAGAGATAATAAACCGCTTTCCTCATGCCAACTTTTTAATGTTTGGTGATTTCAATTTTCCGGATATATGCTGGTCAAGTCTCTCGTCTAAGGGCCCTAGTGAATCGCGGAAATTCCTCGAATTATGTTTAACTTTCAACCTAACACAAATGGTCGATTCCCCGACTCGGCTAAACAATATCCTGGATCTTGTTTTGCCATCGTCACCCGATCTGGTTTGCTCCATTGACTATAGCAATGGTTTCAGCGATCATAAGTTATTGCAAGTCACCCTAACACAGCCCAAAACTGTGAAAACACAAGTCTCAAAAATGATTCATGATTTCAATAGGGCTGACTATGCGGAAATAAATCGAGAACTAATCGCTTATTACGTACAATTTCTTGCCGAACACTCCACAAGAACGGTCGAATGCAACTGGTTGTTGTTTAGGAACAAATTGTATGATCTTATTGAGCGTTTTGTGCCATTGATTCGTATCCACAGTGACGCCTGTAATCCTTGGTTCAACAATGTTATTAGGTCTCTGGGGAATAAGAAAAAGCGTCTTTTCAGGAAAGCTAAACAGAACCCGTCTCCACTAGCATGGGATTCCTACTATGATTGCCTTAAAGAGTATACCCGCCAGATTAAAGCGGCAAAAGACAAATATTTCAATAGAGACCTACCCACCCTCATGCAAACCAACCCCAAAAAATTCTGGACCCTTATTTCTCCAAGTGACCACTCCCGGTCTATTTGTTTGATTGATGCCAACGGCTGCCCTGTCCCTGAAGCTTCCTGCCCTTCAGCAATGAACGAGTACTTTGCTTCTGTTTTTACTTGCGAGAACCCTTGGAACATCCCTATTGTACATCCAGCTCCTTATAACACCATGGCACCTATTATCATCTCCCCTGACGGCGTAGCCGGACTTATAGATCGCCTCAAAGTTTCATCATCCCCCGGACCTGACAACATTTCTTCAAAAATCCTCATAAACACAAAAGACATATCAAGCGAGTACCTCACGCTCTTATATACCCAGTCATTGGCAGAGGGACGTCTTCCTCCGGACTGGAAGGTAGGAAAAGTCATACCGGTCTTCAAGGACGGTGATCGATCATTACCCTCTAACTACAGACCTATATCGTTAACTTGTATCCCATCCAAACTTCTAGAGCATATAATTTTTTCTCATGTGGTGTCTCATCTTGATCAGAACCACTTCTTTTTCGACCACCAACATGGCTTTCGTAGGGGTTTTTCTTGCGAGACCCAATTGTCACTGTTTACCCATGAAATTCATGCCAACTTCGAATCTCATCATCAGACCGACGCAATTTTTCTGGACTTTTCGAAAGCATTTGATCGTGTTCCGCATCTTCGCTTACTAACAAAGCTCTCTGCACTCAAAATAAACAATAGCGTCATTTCGTGGATTCACAATTTTCTTTCTTCTCGAGTACAGTTTTCAGTTGTGAACAGTCACGAATCCGGTTTATGCAACGTTACATCGGGAGTGCCACAGGGGTCGGTCCTCGGCCCTCTCCTTTTTCTCATATTTATTAATGATCTCCCTCATTCCATTTCCTCCAAAGTGCGTCTTTTCGCAGACGACTGTGTATTATACCGACCAATTGCTTCTCCGGACGACCACGTGCTCCTTCAGAATGACTTGTCTACCATAATGAATTGGTGTTCCGACTGGCAGATGAGCCTTAATTATTCAAAGTGCAAACTCGTACGTTTCACTCGCAAGCGCTCTGTTTCGTCATGCATATATTCTCTTGGCACCCAACCCATTGAAGACGTCCCATCATACAAGTACCTTGGTGTACTCCTTACCTCCGATTTGTCCTGGGCCGCTCACATCGAATCCATTTCACTCGCCGCATCAAAAACTTTATTATACATCCGACGCTGCCTACACTCTGCTCCTCCGAATCTTTGTCTTTTAGCCTACCAGACATTCGTCCGACCTAAACTTGAGTACGCCGCCGCCATCTGGAGCCCTCACCAAATATATCTTACCACCCAACTTGAAGCCATCCAAAATCGTGCCGCTCGCTACATACTCTCTGTATACGATCACACTGCTAGCGTTACGGCTCTAAAGTCTCAATTAAACCTAACTTCATTAGCTACCCGCCGTAAATGCTCGCGTCTCTGCCTATTTCACAAAATATTCCACCATCATCCGGACATTAGATCGATGCTTTTACAACCTCCTCCCCGATCCTCTCGTAGATTAACGAACTCTAACTGTGTGCAGCGCATCTCTGGATCCACTAACGCATTTAATAACTCATTTTTTCCCCTAGCGATTTCTGAATGGAATGTACTACCTGAGTGCATCGCCTTAATAATATGCCCGGACGCTTTCCGTTCCTTCTTGGTTTTCGCATTTTCAAGGGGAATAATGACTGCCTGTTTGCCTTTCTATTTTTGGTTCCCTGGTGGATTATTACTGAGTGCGTGTTTGTTGATGAAGTAGTTGTTGTTTCATTGATTGTTGCTGTTTCATTGTTTCTTTCGTTGACTGATATGTGATTGATCCCCCTTATGTAATGTCCTCGAAAGAGGACCTTTAAGGGTAAATAAATGAATGAATGAATGAATGATGGATGATAAGGCACGTGTGAACAATAGAAACACCCTCCCACGCGTTCCGGTAAAGAATAGGTTTGCAGCTGCTTCGAAAGGGGTTGACGTCATTCGAAGCCCTCGTGTGAAGTGCAAACCGCATAATGGGTTATAACGGCGCCTGCGAACAATGCGAAGCACGTTCCTTCTCCCCGCGTGTGTTTCCCGGTAAAGATTACGGTTGCGTGAGCTATTCATGGATCATGCATTGATTTAACCTTAGCAAAGAATATCTCTACAGTGAGAACTGAAAATCTCAGTGTGCACCACACTGATCATAAAGTAGTCGTGAATGTCGTTGTGAAGTAACAAAGGGTGTGGTTAAGTACATTTCACTTGTCTCTGGTTTCACTCTTTGTAAAGCCACGTGTGTGAATTTTCAAGGGACGTCGCAATGGGTAGTCGTTGTGGGTGTCGTTTACAGCTTCGCTGTCCAACCACCCTCACAGCGTAAATTGAAGCTACAGTTTTTCTTTTTTTTTCAACAGCGTTTTGTTTTGATAAACGTCTGGCAGGCGTGACGTAGTTTCGCTTCGGCCAGCTCGAACACTTACGGCGACGCCGCGCAGTTGATAAAGCGATGTTGTTCTCACACAGACTCTCCCGTGCACGAAAAAGACGGAACAGTTACATGCCTCGGTTGATTAGTGGGCGTCCAACTTCGTTGGATGTCTCACGTGTACACGCGTTGCCACGGGGCCGTGAGGCAGAGCTACGTAACTTTCCCCACGGGGGTCAAATAAAACGAGGTGCGGTGCTTCTTCTTGGCGCCGTATACGGTCCAGAAACACACGCGATCGGGATACGGGCCCGTTCGTCGAAAGATAATTCGTAATAGGTATTGCCCTATGTGACGTAGCAGGGCTATTCATCACATAGGGCAATTCGTCATAGGGCGGTTCGTCACTGGGACAACTCGAAGAACCGGAGATTATGTTTGAAGATCTTGTTGCCCGCGTACTATAGTATTTTTTTTTGCGTTCGGTCGCTTTTGTTATTCAGCTTCTGTGTAGTGTTTTCTTTAGAAAGCTTAGTCTTGTTCCTTTTTAGGTTGGTAACATTTTAGTTCACCTTGGAAGCATAGAATATAAAACTTTCAGAAGCGCGACACAGCTACTGCGCATGCGCGACCAAAATGTTTCACGTAACACCCCACTACTGCCTGGCAATTTGCCATCCATTTTCCATTAGTGACAGAGAGGTGCCAAGATTCTGGTGGACAAGACATAATTAGTCATTGTATTTTAGAAATTAGTAAAAGTCTTGTTTCTTGTGTCGAGAATAAAAATAAAAATAATTGCACTCTTTGGAAGAACTATGATCGGTAAACATCAGAGATGCTACAAATATAAGAAAAATATCTGTTAATAGTTTGACGAATTGTCATCGTGACGAACTGCCCTATGACGAATTGTCCTATGTGACGGACAGACCTGCTACCAGTTGACGTGTGACGAATAGTCATTCGACGAATGGCCCTACAGCCACACCGATCTATCTCACGTCCGGTTTTCGAAATTATTTTTCCAATTTTCCGCCGAGAAAAAAGTTAAAAGACGCGCTGCTCATTCTTGCTCATTGAAATATACACAAGAAGTTGGTCAACCGGAAGTTATCTCGGCCACAGGAAGTTCCGCCATTACTTGTTTATGTTTACCTTGAAATACTTTGTATAAGTTTTGTGTGTAATGTTGCACTTCCCTGGACTTTTTCTACCATTTTCTAACCTTCTCTTTGGGATTTTAATATATTCCTCCTCCATTCATGTATCCTCATCGGCAAAGTTCCCAGGCGCTCCCGCCAGACATGCTTTTAAGGCGAAAGCCTCATATGTCTCATTGTTCAGTCGACCTTCAAAGTCCTTGAGCGAAAACACGTCGGCGACACGAAAGGTACCAAAACGTTTACGTGACCACTCAGTGGATGACTAAGCGAATTAAAATGATGATTCAGCACATTGAGAAGAATGACTCAGGACATTGAGAGGGATGACTCAGTACATTAAGAAGGATGACTCAGCACATTAAGAGGGATGACTCAGTGAGTAAATCATGTGTCTGTCTTTAATGCATCGGCGCTTGGGCTTTCGCCTTCAAGTCGTCTTAGGGATAACATAAGAGACCACGTGAATGTTTTTTTTATAATTAATATAAGATGCTCAGGCCGCTTTGGCCGACGGCTTTGAACTACATGACAGACATCCGCGACAAAAGCGTGCCGACCGAGAAAGATGCTGACCATTTTCGAAATCAATTAATAAAGCAAATGCTTTATGAAATAAAAATGTCCGAACTCCAGAAGCCGCTTCTTTAGAAAACAGATGCAAGAAATATCTGCGTCGCCCACATGAAGAGTGCCAATGTTCAAAGTAATGTCACGCTCAAAAGCGCGAGAACTCAGAAAGACGAGTATCAAGTAGATATCCAATTAAAACCATAAGTCTGAAACCGAAATCCTTTACATTGGCCGGGTTCAATCTTAACTGCACCTCTAATGCTGGTGGAAGAAATATATGTCGAAGTATACGATACCAGGTGGATCAAATGGATTCAACTCACTTTAAAGAAATCGAAAATCGTCAGTTTCACACGCTACGACACTATGCATTTATTTGTTTCTGAGAATGTCAAAGAAAACTGTACCTTGGTTGGAAACTTAAAATAAAAGAATATAATTTTCCTACGGGTCTACCCGGAGTTAGGCCTTTACGGTGTCAAAGTTATAAAATACAAAAACAAAATTGTTGTGGATTATTATAACGACACCAAGACCATTATGACGTTTCTGTAAACAAATACGGAAGGCGGCGAAAGTCCTCATTTCGCTCTCGTTTTCTAGTTTGTCTAATGGTCTCGATGACGCACAGCACCACTTCTTTACTATACGAGTTTTCATTCGAACAGATAAAACAAAAAGTGTGTGAGAGTTGGACGAGTGCAGTCTTCACTGTGTGTTTATCAGGATCGGCGGACATTTGATGATGGAATATTCGTTATGCTAAATTGACAAATTAGCTAAAATGTGTTAATTAACTTTTAGTTATGAAGGGTCATGTTGGATTTGCATTATTGACGGCAGTTACTATTAGAAGCCAGACGTGCAAAAAAGGTTAAGTACACTTTTATATTAAACTATTTACGCGTTTTTATCGACCTATTTAGAGTTTGCGCGCAAAAATGAGCGCATCCAGCCCTGTCCAAAAGGACGCATGGAATAGTGAGGTACATTTCTGTTGTCACTTGTGTCCTGGGCGCATCCACGAAGAACACGCTGCCAAGGTTTGGCGACATGATAGAAAGGACGACGTCATTCTTGCCAGCGTCATTAGGCGTCCTGCACCGGTGCAGAAACGAGTAGGGCAGTGGGTATTCAGATACGAGCGGAAGTACACCGCCCTACACGCTTCTGCACCGATGCAGGAGGTGCAGGGAAACCGAACCAGCCTAGTGTGGGCAGTCACGCTCTTCTTTAGAGGAATTTCTAAATCGAGCCAAAATTTATCGATTAATATGCAAAAAATCATTACCTTTTAGCCAATTCTTTGAATTGGTCTGGCCTCTAATAGTAATTTCCGTCACTACTGCAATTTGAACATCATCACTAAAGCCAATCAAGTTAATTTAGAGATTTATTCGTTTAGTCAACGTATTGTGACAATTATCCTCTCATGTAATGTACGCTAGACTGATAAATACATGGTGAAGCCAAAACTCGTTTAACTCTCACCGCCCATTAAAAGAGAAATATGTTCGAATTAAAACAAACACCCTGTAGTAAAGGAAGCGTCAGCTCATAGAAACAAATTTTTGACTATTTTACTCTAAATAAAGCAACATTTTCCCTTTAATATTTTCCCCAATGTTCTCACAAATGCGCTAGGTATTTTCACCCACGAGCAAAATTAGTGCTGTAGAATTTTAAACTTATTCAAACGTGAGTTTGATTCATTGTTTGACCCTGTACAGAATGAGTCGGTTAAAATGGAAAAGCGTCCTTGGCGTTTCTCATGAGGCTAGCTACAAACCCTTCCATGCTCCCAGGGTTCGCCCATATCTTGCTAAGGCTCGACGATGCTCCGGGACTCCCAGAGTGCATTTCGACGACCCGCATTGTACTCTTGTCGTAAGGGTTCTTGTACACGTAGCTCCTCATTTGAGGCCTGCCCCCGGCACTGCCTTTAGACGTAGCCGCGGGGTTGGAGTCGTATTGGGACTGATAGCCACTCCGTGGATATCCGTAGCCTTCACTCGCAGACCCGTATCCTCCACCAGATGTTCCGTAGCCTCCACCAGATCCTCCGTAGCCGCCCCTGAAAGGCCCGTAGCCCCCACTGGAAGACCTGTAGCTTCCTCTGGGACTGTGGTCGTCGTCGTTGTAGTGCTTCTCGTAGGCTACAGCATGGCTGGTACTGTATCTTTTTTCCGGGTAGACCTTCTCGTAAGCGTACGCTCGTTGGGTGTTGTAGCCCTTCGGAGAGCCACCGCCGCCGTAACCGTAGTATCTGAAATAAATTGCAAAAAAAAAATGATTGGGTCGTTGGAATTGAAGAGGAAAATTAACTGGCGGTTCTGGCAAGCACTTTACTATACTTGAGTCCAGACGCAGCCGACGCTAGTTGATGGGGTAGCAGCGTATAAAGCGCAAGATTGTTTATGTTTGGTTCAGCGGTGACAGTGCACGTACAGCAACATGACAAAAACCATGATGGTGCGCTTTTGACGCTCTTTAATTGGTCCCATCAGCTCGTAGCGTCAGCTGGTGAACCAAAATAAAGCTAAGGAATCTTACTCCGCAAAAATCCAACGACCTTGGCCACGATGGAAGAAAATAGACGGCGTCGCCTCGTCACGGAGCAGGTGTCGCAAAGGTTCGCTCGCATTTGTGACAAACGCCGTGAGTTGGCGTAGCATGTAAGGGGCCGAGCCAGTCGAGGAGTCTTCCTTATTCGCGCACACTTTTACAAGGCCGCGCAACCGCGCCTGTGCAAAGGAGTTGGGGAAACCCCGAGCAAACTGTTTTCGCCCTCTTGGTTGGTCTTTTCTCTACTGTGGCCCTTTTGCGCAGTGGGAACGGCTGGACGCGCGCAACCTCCGGGAATGGGTAACCCATTACCCGGAACCTCTCCAAGTGTGATATAACTGAATGTTGGAACCAACCTGTTCGTTGCTTGCGGAAAGTCATATCCGCCTCCTGGAAACCGTCCATTGTACCCGTCGGTTGCCGATGCTTGGATAGGGTCATGCTTTTCTTCCGAGCTACTTCCGTACCTTATGCCATCGCCCTGACCTCTCTGCACGGTCACCTCAGCTCTGTAGCCCCCGTGGTCCGACCTCGGCAAGACACCGTACACCTGTCGATTCTGTTCCAGGTTGGATGCGCTTGAGACTGGAGCTGCCGCAGTGACGGCGTGGTTGATGGTCTGTCCAAACTCGAACGACGTTGGATGGAAGAAGGCCTGACCGGCTGGTTCTTGTTGAGCGGGGCCATTGGAGGTTTCGCTCCTGGAAGACGCTTGTCGGTTATCGTCTGCTCGGGTCGAAGAGTCTGGAGTTGCAAAAGAGTCCGGGCTTGTGGCCGCGTAGATGTAAGAAGGCTGGTTATGGTCCGTGTTAGCGGTCGAGTAGAAGGGGTGGCTGCTGGACTCCTGTAAGGTTTCTTCGGCTGCGCCATCTGGCTTGGAGGTTGAGGCTGAGTTTGTGTCGAGATCGATACAGGACGCGACGACGACGATTCCCTGCAGTCAAAGATTCAACATGAAAGGATCACAAAGAAATATTATAGCTACAACACCAACATAAACGGTGTCTTTATTCCTGCTGTAAAGAAACGTGGCATTATGAACCATCCTCACAGGCAGCGCCAGTGAGGACCCCATTACCCAGATCAGATCAGAAAACGTTTATTTAAAACCTATAGGATAATTGACGTTCACAAATTGTATTCATATCGACTTTGTACCAGTTTTAAGAGTGAAAGAATAAAGGGCACATGTTTCTTAGAAAATCTTGCATTGTTGGAGGAAAATTCACCAGTGTATTCTACTCGTCACGCGGAGAAGTGGAGGATGGTTACTCAGCGAACGAACTATGGCTATCAGATCCTTCAATTTACTCTTCTAAATTTGTTAAATACTTTCTGCAGTAGTAATGTTTCCCTTGAAAACTTGACTTTCAAAAGACTTGCGTGGATATTTTTGTACATGATGCATTCTTTCCATAAAGCGTAATTCGTTTTCTTTTTTTTTTTTGTTAACAATACTTTCAGCTGCTACTTGATGTGATTTTCATCTTTGTTTCTCGATGCTTGCCGTTGACCACTGTAAGGGGACCGAGGACCAGTCAAGCTGCATATCGCAGCTTTTTTCCTCGCCCCCCCCCCCCATCAAGATTTGATGGAAATAAAGATATTATTATTATTATTATTAAAGTGATTCGGTTCCACCACAGCTCTTGACTGAAGTCATCAGGTGTGACGGGATGATTAGGGAGAGATGAAGGGGGTGAGGAGGAGGGGGTGGGTGTTAGATGAAGTGTGTGACAAGAGAAGACGCACTCCCCAGCATTCCGGAAAATGCACGACCTCAAACATACGGAGAGTGGGTAACCCATTACCCAGGAATCGTGTATTACAAAAGACAAAATGCAGACATAATGTCTACAGGAGAATCCCTGTTTCCAGCACGCGGCCTTCCGTCCTATTTGGCTACGTGTGCGCCTAAGGTTGTGTTCCAAATCTTACCCAAATGGACCCGAGTTACTCCAGCGGGTCGTGTCACGTGACAGCAAAGATGGAGAAAAACGCTGGACGCGGGTGTGTTCTCGAACGCAAAAGTACAAAACCCTTACCGTGGAGTAAGAAGGAGTAAATGTTGGAACACAGCCATAGTGTTATCGGAGGTCAAAAGCTGGCGCTTCTACTGCAAATCTTGTGTTTCAACTCATCGCCCAGGGCGCGAGCGCGTGGCCTCGGAAAATGGCGCTTGTAGTGTTTTCAGCCATTTTGTACTCGAAGTTTGACAACATGGGAAGGGAGAGCATTGAACATGGCTGCCGCGTTACGTTCAATAAGCATGTGTACCGTTTGGAATCTACAAGAATCCACGTGTTCACGCAGCTATCCAACATTACATGGTGACGAGCTTGAGATCGAACAACGTGAGAACCCCCAAACAACCGTTTTGAATTGTACGGGCCGCTCGTTAAACAACCGAACTTCTGTAGTGAGAAGGAGCAAGTCATGGCCTTTGGGTTTCTTTTGTTCAATGCCGGTGCCACTAACGTCAATAACGTCGGCACAAAGTGGTTCAAATGGGTGAAACGCTTCGAAAACTTCGTGGTAGTCTGCGGCATCAGAAGCGACGCCCGGAAGACTGCCTTCCTGCTGCACAACATTGGGGAAGAAGTTCACGACACCTACTGTGCTCTACCCGGCTCTCCAGCGACCACGCCAGCAGCGGCCGTTTCAAGCTCCGCCGAGACAAGCCCTATCAACAAGACAGCGCGTAGGAACCACGGTGCGTACTTTGCACATGGTGAACATGACGTTCGAGATCTACCGGTACCGACAAGCCAAGCAACTGGAAGACGAATTTCTTGACGCGTTTTACGCCAGGCTACGGCAGCTAGCGAGACACTGTGCCTTCGCCAATGCAGACTCGGAAATCAAGAACCAAATACTGCTTTCCACGACGTCCTGCGCGCTTACGCCGGTACGCCATGCTACATGATCTCAACCTGCAGAGAATTCTCAAGCAAGGCAGATGGTTCCAAGAAGTTCAACACAGCCTCACGGTAATGGAACAAGGTTGAAAGTCGTCCGAGAATATAGCGGCAACACTGGCAGTCAACTTCAAACCTGCCTCGTGACCCCATCGGCCGAAGCGCAAAGGGAAGACGCAGTCCTCGCAGAATTAGCGCCAGCAGTGGCGCGTCATGCTACAATTGCGGAGCATGGTGGCCCTACAACGGCGGTCGATCCAACCGCCCAGCCAGAGGCAAGACTTACAAGTCATGCCAGAAGGAGGGATACTTCTCGAAAAGTCGTTCTACTCAAAACGCTGTTCGTGCACTTTAAGGAAGGTATATATATATTCCTCCATAAAGAAAGCAACGATCTTGTCCCCTATGTTCCTTTAGAAACGGAACAACGTTCGTTTCTTCAAATGGGGGAGCAACGTTCCGCCCCCGTCTGCGTACCAATATGGCGGCTCCGAATCGACTGAATCGAGCGAACGACAGTCTGGCTGAGTGAATGTTCTTTCAATAAATTTAGTTGTAAGTGGCGCCTATCCTTGCAGTACGTGTTTCTTGTTTGGTCCGTGTTTCCGTTCGCGCTTTTAATCTTTTAAATAACGTGAAAGAAGGCTAAGTCGTGGTTAAATAGCTAGCCACCAGATGGCAGGCACAGGCAGGGCCGATTTTTCATCATCACCGTGGCAGCAACCTCACAACACCGTGGCAGCAACCTTACAGGACGGTTGAACTTGTGCTACCTGCTAGTGTTATTGACTTTGTGGCCCAGGAGTTCGAAGCCAGCGGGAGACGGAAAAAAGCGACGAACTACGGCGAGTTCATTGGGGAACTGAAGCGGATTATTAAACTCCATTCCATCCGGAGGCGTTCCCGAGGAGGAGTTCAACGTAAGAGCTGTTGGGACGCGGAGGTGAAAGCAGCGCGGGGACGAGAGGAGGCTAGCTAACCAGACTCATCGATGCGCCGTCAAGGGAGGAAGACAGTGGAGAATTGGAAAAGGCCTGGGAGGTGTATCTTACCTCTAAACACAAACTTCAAGACCTAATACAGAGCAAGATCAAAGAAGCTGACCAGCGCACATTAAAGAAGATAAGGGACAGCGGCAAAGCGGCAGCTGAAAACTTCTGGCGATATGTAAACTCAATGGACAGGAGTGACCCACCATTGACCGTCATAGAGGATCACACAGGAAATGCGGTACAGGATTTGGCGGAGCATCTATCGGATGTTTGTCGACGTTTGCCTCGAAAAACTGTCACTCAAGCATTCACACACCCAAAGAACACACCTCTCACGCGCTCGACAGGTGCAAATGGCGATCCACAGGATTAAGGCGCTTGGTTGCAAAGGAAGATGATTGAAAGGGCCCGATGTACTAGAAATAAAAGCTGTAAGAACTTGAGATTGGGCGAGTTGGTTGTTCATGTTTGTCGACGTTTAGCGCACTCGAAAAACTGTCACTCAAGCATTCACACACCCAAAGAACACACCTCTCACACAGCGCTCGACAGATGCAGATGGTGATCCACAGGATTAAGGCGCTTGGTTGCAAAGGAAGATGATTGAAAGGGCCCGATGTACCAGCAATAAAAGCTGTAACAACTTGAGATTGGGCGAGTTGCTTGTTCATGTTTGTCGACGTTTAGAGCACTCAAAAAAACGGTCACTCAAGCATTCACACACCCAAAGAACACACCTCTCACACAGCGCTCGACAGATGCAAATGGCGATCCACAGGATTAAGGCGTATCGGAGTATCTGACAATGGCATTTGAGTGGGAAGATGGTAATACACCAGTAGCGGACCTGATCAGAGTACCTTCAATGGCAGACACAAACCCTGTCGAACCAGAGCAGCCAGAATCCCTAGAGCAGACAATCACGCCGAAGTGGGAGGTGGTGAAAGTCGCGCTTGACAGGGCCATCGCGCATATTAAACTACACTGCACGGGGAACAGACGGCATACCTGCGACCTTGCTCAAGTGCATGGGCGATGACGCTCGAAGGCAAGCATCCTAACAGACATCATTGCGGGTAGTCCCATTCCCGATTATTGGATGCACAGTAGGGTTGTACTGGTGCCGAAACGTGGAGGCAACAAAAAAAAAAGGCTGAATGACTACCGCCCCCTGTCAGTGACAAGTGTCATTTACAGGGTGTTTGCCCATGTTATAAAGGAATGGATGTGTGGCTGGGCGGAGGCCAACGCCAAACTGACTGAGCTCCAAAATGTCTTCCGCAGAGCCCATAGATTACAGGATAACCTGTTCGTTCTGACGCAACTCATAGAGATTGCCAGAAAAGAGGGATGAGATTTTATATGCTGCTTTTTGGATGTAGCGAAAGCGTATGATAGTGTACCCCACGAGTCCCTCATTCAATGCCTCATAAGACTAGGGATGCCCAGCCGATGGACGAACTTAATACGACGATTGTACGACGGAGGAGCTGTCACGGCTGAGTTCCGAGGCGTGATGTCCAGAAGGGTTGAAGTGAAAAGGGAACTGAAGCAGGGCTGCCCTCTCTCGCCCCTCTTGTGTATGTTGTATGCGGGCGAGTTAGAACGACATTTCCTAAGTCAGGGCCCTGTTTTTCACTCACACGCGTAGAAGAAAGTTGTGAAACGCAATGGACATTTCCGAGCCTAGCATACGCTGATGACCTCGTACTCATGGCGGGGGACATGGAAACACTTCAAAAGTTGGTAGGCGTCTGTGAAGAAGATGTGTCACTACTGGGACTTCAATGTTTTAAAATCAGCAGAAGTGCAGTTCTCTGGGGACTACACAGGAAGCAAAGTGTTGAGGCTGCAACAGGGAGCTGTCGCGGTGTCGAATCAGTACATATATCTGGGAGTGACACTGACGAACGCGCCCGACTTCTGTGACAAATATCAAGCACATATTCGACAGATGGCACAAAGAGGGCAAACCATCTTACGTCGGCGAATCCTGTGGAGCGGCAATAGATACCTGATGGTGAAGGAACTATGGAGGGCTGTGCATGTGCCTAGAATTACGTTCGCCAATGAAATAATTTGTGTCATGGCTGACCCACGAGCCTGGTTAGAGCGCAGGCAGAGGGATGTCGGCCGCCAGACACTTGGTTGCCATGGACAAGTGGTGATTGAGGCGATTCAGGGAGACGTGGGGTGGTCGACGTTCGAGGGAAGGGGCAGCCAGCAAGCTTTGCTATCGAGGACGGCTCCTACACATGGATAAAAGTCGGTGGGCCAGACGGATATTTGACTATTTGGGTCTCCGATGCCTACAGACACGTTGGGTGAAGCGCGTCTACCAGCTCCGCAAGAAAAACAGTTTTTTCACCGACCCATATGTGCAGGAAGACTCGGAAGGCAAGTGCGCAAGGGAGGTGAGAGGGCGTGTAAGAGATGCGGAGACGGCACACTGGATGGAGGAGGCAGGAATAAAGTCGACGCTAGACGTATACAGGGCCCACAAGCATAATATCAGAGCTGAGGACTTCTATAACAACAGCCTGGGCAGCCGCGTCCTGTTTGAGGTGCGAGCAGGAGCGCTATGGACACTGGCATATCGACAGTGGTTCGACCCGACGATAATGACCATACAGTGTAGGCTCTGCGATCAAGAAGCAGAAACAATCGAACACCTGGTCCTCCGCTGCCCGGCCCTGACGCCAAAATGGGAGCTAACCGGCACCCAAGCCAACCCAGCATCCAGCTACGACAGTGAACGGCAGGCGACGCCACCGGCGAGTGTGCATGGAGGCTGTAGAGCCACAGCCACTACAACTCCACGGCCTGCACAAGCGCCATCACTAGCGGAAGCACTGGGATTTCAAGAGGCGGCCGACTCCGGAGCACAGCCCGCGGAGAGATGGGTGGTCCGCAAAACAAAACAACGGCTGGCAAATTGGTGGAAAAAAGAGAATAATGTCCAAGCCCACCGGCTTGGACACGATTACTACGTGACCCCCGTTCCAAAGGGGATAGCTACATCATCACTCATCAGCAGCAGCAGCAGCAGCAGCAGCAGCAGCAGCAGCATCGTCATCATCATCATCATTGGAAATGTCTAGGCTAGGTGGGGCTACGCACCCTCCGTCGGCCAAAAAAAAGTTTGCTCTTCTATCGCGATTTACACATCTATATTATACACACACTCACACTTCGCATACCACACATACAATAGAGTACAGCTAACATACAGGGAGAAGATAAATATACACAACGCATACAAACGTCAACATGACCGTACACTACACCCTTCCCTGACTCGGTACAGTGCGCTTCCGCTTTTTGTACTGGTCGTTTTGTACGTACGGATTTTCCCGATGACCTCCCAAGCACAAAATAGTATTCTCAGAATGTTGATTTTTTCTCAGTAGTGTCATACCTCAGAAAGTATTTTAAACGTCTCACGAGATATGGTGGAAAGTTGGGTGAGTTTGTGCTACATGATTAACGAAAAAGTAAGACAGCGCCGAAAAAACGGAGGACAGAAGACGAAGTGTACAAACAAAACGCTGACTCTCAACTGATTTATTGGAAGAAGACACAAACCGACAAGCATCACGGATCATAAAAAACACGAAGTCACCGACCCCCGCACCTGTCAAACCTGCTCAAGATTGCCAACTCTTTGTCAAATAATGTGATACAAGGCGAACTGACGCACCTTTCTGTTTGCTTCGAAATATAGAAAGGCCTCTAAAATTTCTCTAGTCATATGTTGACTGTGTCGTCCTAAGATACTCGTTTTATCAAGAACGGGTTTGCAACCGCACCTATCACAGTGTACTGCCAAGTTGCCTGCTGGCGATGATCTAACCGATAGAGCATGCTCTCCTAACCTCACGTTCACACATCTGCCGGTCTGTCCGATGTAACCATTGCCGCAGGTCAATTTAATGTTGTAAACTACACCGACAGTGCACGGCACGTACATTGCCCTGTGGTTCTTTCCACATACAGGACTATGAACCCTACTCCCGTCGACTTTAGCGCAGAGACGCTCTAACTTCAAAGGCGCTGAAAAAACCACTGGCACTCCATAACGTTGCGCTACTTTTTTTAGGGTTGTGCGAGACCTTATGCACATGAGTAAAACCATAGGTCTCCTTTTTGGCCTTTCCTTGGCAACCTTACTCGGGTCACAAAGCCCTCTTACCAGGCCTTCGGCCACACCAGTCAACAAGCCCATCTGGGTAGCCACCGTCCTGAAGCCTAGTAGCCTGATTAGCAAATCTACTAGGGATGCGGTGTGGGCATGAACTAACCAGTGCCTCCCGAAGGCAACCCACCGCAATCCCCCGCTTCACCAGTTTTGAATGGCTAAAGTCAAAAGGGAGAACACTTTTTTTTGCTTCTAGGGTTATAGCCCCAGCACACATGTTCATCCAAAAAGTGAAGTTTGATATCTAAAAACTGTAAACAACGATCTACTAGGTCTTCTCTTGTGAAGTTCAACCCACAGGCATGCGATTTAAACACCTCTAACATACTTCCAGCACTAGTCAAGTATACTTCTCCTCTACTTTGAACAGAACCTTTGTTCGGGAACAGCACCAGGTAATCATCGACGTACCTAAACACCCGGATCACATCACCACCAAGACCACTTGCAATGCCTCTATCGCAACTTGAAAGAAAAATGTCGCTCAGCACAGGGGCAACGCTAGACGCAATACAAACTCCCTGCTTCTGCAAAAACTGGGAACCGTCGTAGACAACGTACGTTGACTTGAGATAAAAACACAGCACCTCTAAAAAATAGTCAATGCTCACTCCACAGGCATTTGTGAAACGAAACTGTCCCGTAAACCTCAATGCACACCTTTACCGCGACGATCATCTCTTGTTGAGGCATAGAATAGAACAAATCTTCGACGTCAAATGAGACATGCATCACACGCGACCGGGTTCCCCTCTCTCAGGAAATCAACAACGCTCGCTGAACTACAAACCCGGAAAGGGTCTTGCAAACGGAGGAGCGAAAGGTTCTTATTCAGAAAGGACGCCATGTGCACCTGCCAAGGACCTTTTTGGGAGACAATTGCCCGAAATGGCATGAAATTCTTGTGCGGACTTAACAGCAAAAAACACATTGAGGTGGAGACTTTTTTTTTGTGTGTGTTGACACCCTAAGTTTCTTAAGACCCAAATCCTGACACAACTGCACAGCCCTTTGCTTTACTTTACTCAAGGTCAGTTTTTCGATCTTTTGAAAATTCTTACTAATGGCCTCACCAGCCTTGTCCGAAAACACTCCTACGGGGACGAAGGCGAACCCACTTTCCTTATCAGTGAGCATTAACTTACGACCCTCGTCTACGCAAAAGGAAACCACCCTACTAATGTTGGGCCTAGCCTTGCGACACCCCAACACGCCCGGCAAGGACTCTAGCACACTCTAAAATACTTCTATCTCTATCGGCTTCGTCAGCCCTGGCAGCCACATTCCTAACTAAGAGAGCAGTTCCTGAGGTTTCAATGTCACTTCGCTGGCAAACTTGGGACCCTTTTCCAGGACTTGCAGTGCACCTGCCGGCGCCGAAGCATCGATCCCCAACAGTATCACGTCCCTGCGACCGTTCACTTGTTTCTTTCCAGGTGTCCCAAGAGACACCCATATCCGTTGCAACAAAAGCTCGGTGCTCTGAGTCGCCTCGTGCGGACACTCCCCGGTAACCGGACCGCCGCACCCTCGTCCTTAGAAACGGCGTAGCACCATACCTGCAGAGAGTCCTGTAAAAGTCTCGCCTGCCGCCAAGCCTCGAATCTTGGTGACTCTCTTGGCGTGCCCATTCGACATCGGAAAATTGCACAGGATCACAACTTCATTGGAATAACAACCCCTCTTGACGGCGTAGGCGCTATGTCTTTCTCTGACCCATCAAACAGTGATGGCGTTGGTGTAGAAGATGTCGGGATGCAAACATGGCGAACACATAAAGGAGCCCATTGTAGAAGAAAGGAATCGTCATATGGTGGAAAGTTGGGCGAGTTGGTGGTACTATCGGGTTCAAATGAGATGCGAACAGCGGAGCGCGTGGCGGGCCGCCGGACGGTATATGCTGCGCCTCCCCGGAGGCCTCTTGAAACTGAAAACTTCGGGTCGGAGAGTAGAGCGCTGCAAGGGTGTGCGTCCTACTCCGATCTGTTTGACCCTCACTCAGCACAACCCAAGCTTCGACGCTGCGCCGGTGGTGCTCGGCATGAGCCTTGTCGAGGAAGTTCGCCGCTCGCAGTAAGAGCATGCTGCATGCGCGCGCGCCTCGCGCGCGTGTCCGTGGAGCATTATTGCAGCGTGCCAGCGTCACGCTCCTTTCTAACTTGCGCAGCTTTTTTTTTTTGCTCAATATTTGTTGTTATTTTTTTGTAAGCACTATAGCAGAAAGTTTGCGAACTTCGAAACAGAATAACAAGAGGGGTCCCAAGACGGCTCCTCACGCCTAAGTGAAGTCAATTACTTTTCAAACTTTTATGTATCAGGTCCCAGCGCTCACCCTCTGTCTCCTCTAGCTCTTGCGTCTCGTGTGTGGCGCTAGGATTGCCAAAATACAGGTCCGCCAGCTTCCGCATTCACCAAACATTTTAACAAAATGCAGTACCTCTATCATTACAATTTTCCAGGCAGCCAGAATCTCGTTCAGCGTACTCAACAACGTATCACCCATGTGTCAGAAGTGTGAAATATAAGTTAAAGCAGTTCGTTCGTCTACGGAAAACCTGTGAAGCTTGATGACGTCAGTTATCAGAAACACCGCATGACGTCATCGTGAAGGACTTAGAGCGCATGACTCCTGCAAAGTAGTGAAACAGCGTGGACGGGAAATGACGTGTTCATTGCCAGAGAGCATTTGCACAGACATAAATAATGCACAACAAGGGAACACAAATGCTGCAACGAGCAAAGGCTGACGCCTCAGGCAGCGCCGCAGCAGTAGCTGTCTTGGCAGGCTTGCTTTCGTAGTTGTATTTCACTCAACTGGTGAAGTGCCAATAAATACTTTGTGAAGTCCCCTTCAGCGTCTACAACGGCAGCCTTCTAGCGAGGAAGATCAGGCGGGACACCAGGTCCGATGCCCGCAGCCGCGTCACTCAGCCTCTACCACCATGTTAAGAAAAAGAAGAAACTGCGCAGATTAAGGCCGATTCACACGACGGACTGATCCGCGGACGGATTGATCACGTGACGACATGTCCGCGGTTCGTCCGTCTCCCAAGCGCATCCACACGAGGGAGACGACGAGCAGACGCCAGCGAGGACGGACCGAACCTGTTCGCCACCCCACAGTGCCGCGAAACTCCAACATCGCACCGTGGCACCGTTGTCCAAGACGAGAAATCGACGTTTGCTACCGTGATAAAGAATCGTACGCCGCTGTTACGTACAGATCGAGACAAAACACCGTGATAGGCTTCGCGCGAAGCGCCACTAGCTTTACTAACCCAAGGCATGACAGTGACACAGGCATGGTCCTGCTCGAGAAGGGTTCGGCGTAGAAGCGACGAAGTTCTGGGCTCGCGGAGGGGCGTTTGGAGATGCCTTCACGCACTCCGCGCTCGTGCACAACACTCAAGCACACCACAGCCACAAGAAAGGTCTTGCTCGGTGAAAGCCTGATTGGACGTGCAAGAATTATCGCGGCGTGCTAGACGAGTTTTGACGGGAGCTTCTTGACACGGACCCGGAGGAGTACCGGAACCTGCGTCGCGTCAGCCGGACAAAGTTTCTGCAGTTTCTTTCACGCGTGGAACCAAGAATCGCGCGACAAAATGAACCAGCGAACGCACAAAACACAACGATGCGCCATTTTTGTTTTAATCGTAAAAAAATCAGCAGAACCCATCCTTTGGGAATGATTATCTACGTTAATGCGAATAGCATCAAACGGTGCGGAGTTATGCGCGTTCGTCAGGTGGCCGGCACACTCTATAGATACGCCAGCCCACTCTTGAGGCGATTCTAACTTTGTTGACACTTTCACAGCCCTGCGCACGATCTCCCCAGCCCAGCACGTGCGTTTGTGTCACTTAGGAAGGCGAGCAAAGCACGCGCCATACGCACAAACACTCAAAATGGTACCGACCAGACTTTCTGGCGTCTCAGCTAGTCTCAACCAACGGTACTCTAAACGGTTGTTTATATCTTTACCATAGGACGCGCTTTACAGCGCTGTCACGAGCTACCGGTGCGCGCGCGTTCCATGCACGAGGGCTCAGTCCGCTCTCGTGAGGCTGAGCACGGCCGCTGCATCACCCTCTCCCGAGCGCGGGAGAGGGTGAGCTAGCGGCCGTGCTCAACCTCACGAGATGCTCGATGCATGGAACGCGCGCCACCGGGCGTACACGTGTCAGCGCGTCTATGAAGATATAAACAAGTGTTTAGAGTGCGTTGAATGACTGCCTTAATAGCTCTGTGGTTAGCGCGTCTGCCTGCTGATCAAAGGGTCAACGGTTGGAATCCCAGCCGGCGCCGGTCTTTTTTATTTATTTATCGACCCGCGGCGTAAGAGGTTAGATAGCCAGATAGACACATAGACGAAAAGTGCGTGAAGTAGCCAAAGAATGCTATTCGCATTAAAAATCAGCAGAACCCATCCTTTGGGAATGATTATCTACGTTAATGCGAATAGCATCAAACGGTGCGGAGTTATGCGCGTTCGTCAGGTGGCCGGCACGCTCTAGATACGCCAGCCCACTCTTGAGGCGATTCTAACTTTGTTGACACTTTCACAGCCCTGCGCACGATCTCCGCAGCCCAGCACGTGCGTTTGTGTCACTTAGGAAGGCGAGCAAAGCACGCGCCATACGCACAAACACTCAAAATGGTACCGACCAGACTTTCTGGCGTCTCAGCTAGTCTCAACCAGCGGTACTCTAAACGGTTGTTTATATCTTTACCATAGGACGCGCTTTACAGCGCTGTCACAGCTACCGGTGCGCGCGCGTTCCATGCACGAGGGCTCATTCCGCTCTCGTGAGGCTGAGCACGGCCGCTACATCACCCTCTCCCGAGCGCGGGAGAGGGTGAGCTAGCGGCCGTGCTCAGCCTCACGAGAGCGGAATGAGCCCTCGTGCATGGAACGCGCGCACCTGCGTAGCTGTGACAGCGCTGTAAAGCGCGTCTATGGTAAAGATATAAACAAGTGTTTAGAGTGCGTTGAATGACTGCCTTAATAGCTCTGTGGTTAGCGCGTCTGCCTGCTGATCAAAGGGTCAACGGTTCGAATCCCAGCCGGCGCCGTTCTTATTTATTTATTTATCGACCCGCGGCGTAAGAGGTTAGATAGCCAGATAGATACATAGACGAAAAGTGCGTGAAGTACCCAAAAAATGCTATTCGCATTAAAAGAAAACACACACACACACAAGAAAACTTTGTACCGTAGCCGGACCGAACGCTTTTTGAGTTAATAGCGAGTTATAGTAGACCGTGTTTCCCGCTCCGCTAAGCCCCTCCGCTACCCGGAACTCTACAGCCAAGGCCATCGGCGCGCAGGCGCAGTGGCGATTTCTTCGTAGCGGAGGCTAGCGGAGGGGGAGACTACGGTCTACTATAGCTCCCTAATAGTGAGCTTTGGCCAGACCGTGCTTTCCCCTCCGCCAAGCCCCTCCGCTACCCGGAACTCTACAGCTGAGGTCATCGGCGCGCGGGCGCGGTGGCGGTTTCTTCGTGGCGGACGGTTAGTGGAGGGGGAAACACGGTCTGCCTAAAACTCCCTAATCTCCGCCCAAAAATCCGCGAGTGAAAAAGGCGCTCGACATGCTGGGTCTGGGCGTCCGCTGACGAGGCGCGGATCGCAGGAATCGGTGACGATGCGGTTATGTGGTGGCCACGGTCCGCGGATAAAATTCGCGATTCGGTCCCTCGTGTGAATCGGCTATTCGCGACTCCAGCGACCTATAGGGGGCGCCACCACCAAACAAACATGGCGACCGAGTCCAGGTCGCGTCGGCTCGGCCGGGCTGCCTGAACGGGTGGCGCATTCAATTTAACTGATTTTCTTCTGTTTAATGACCAAATTTTATAAATATCTGAACTGAGACGGTTAGGTGTAGCCGGTGCACATAAACTTGTAGAGCATAGTTTTGTTTTTCCGGTGTTTTTTGTTCTTTTCATGTCAAACTTTCGTTTCGGAGATTTCGGTCAAAACCGAAACTATGGGCTCCGGAGAGACGGTAATAGACTTTAATCAGTTTTGATCATCTAAGGAAAGCGGCGATGACTACAGAATTGTTCCACCTAGAGCAATTTTCAGCTAACTCGCATGCCTCGACCATGCGACTTGATCTGTCCACGAAATCGAGCTTTTGTGCGTATCCGCGTTTAAGAAACAGCTCCAGTCGTCTGCTCGGTCAACAACACAGGCTGCAGGAAAATTACGAAAATTAAGCAAGCGCTTCTTGAACCAAGGAGCATTTTAACCCGCTGGCGCCCCACTAAGCAACTGATACTCGTATTTCAATTCTGGTTTTAGTAGCAATCGAGAAGTCATTTTGACGAGCGGGTTTTGTATTATATTATATCAGGGGCACACGTAGAGCTGACCCGGCCTAGATGCCGCAAACAGAAACACGAAGCTCTACTAAGTAGCCACTGGGGGGGGGGGGGGGGCGTGAGCGGCAAGGGAGGCAATACTTTAATTTGTTGTCCAGCAGTCGTACCCCACGTACAGTACGTGCAGCACAAGGCTGTACGACTGTACGTATGGGAGCACAGCTAGCTGCTCAAACCCGCAAGCTGTCGCATTTATTCTAAGAATCCTGCAGCGTTCTTTTTTTCACTGGGGAAACGCGGCAAAGAGGCGGGGGGCGGGGGGGGGGGGGTCATGAGTACCGCTTACGAGAGATCAGCAGAGCACGCACTTAGATCCAGACAAAGTATGCCGCTATCGTCTCGACGAGCTTCGCGAGTTTGGCCACTCCCGATACTCGATTATATTATCACGTACTATGTCCCACTAGAGCGATATTAGTATATTCTCCGGGATGAAATATGAGCTTAGTTGACTAGCTATTACGTGAACTGCTTAATAATGTTTGACAGACAGAGAGATACTAGTTAAACTTAGCCAAATGGTTCTAGCCGGTAGCACGGAGACGAATGCGGACAAACTGAAGAGAGTCTTCATCGGAGATTCACCCAGAACCTCTCTGCATTGAACTTGACTTCGAATCCTGAACGGAGAAAATGAGTATTTTCTGTGGCCGGTCAACCTGAGCAATGTAGACGTATATTGCTGACGGTTTCGACGGGGGTATAATATAAATATTGGAGGCGCGATAGATCATAATGCCGTAACAGCTTCTAACTTTGCGAGACGCGTCCCCCACCTTTTGAAAGCAGATAATTTTCCTCATTAATCATATGCAGCGAGCAGGTTTTCCTGAATCAAGTAATTGCGAAATCAGCCCAACTCCTTCAGTGTGGTCCAGAGGCTTTTTCGGCGAAAAGCAGCCAAGATGAATAGTCAACGCACCGACCGGCGTGGGTGGCTCAAACTTGAAGCGAATCAAACACAACCAAACTCAAGAAAAACAGCTATCGAACCTTCCCATTCACTTGACTGCAACATTGGTGTTCCCTCCAGTGAAACACCTCGTCTGTCGTCCTCAGTCCACTGTTCTACATCCTTATAAAGAAACCACTTATCAGTTACCAAGTAGTCGTCACTTTGAATGTGATTCGAGACAGACAAGAAATCAAAACGTTTTTCCGTGATTCCTCCCCATCCAAGAAATCGAAAGCACGCGACCGTGTGTTGTGCAGTAAACGGGCTTTCAAACGCGTGATGGAAGGAAACAATTTACTGAGGCTTCACCACACTAATGAACACACAGGCAAACTCGGACCTTCGTCAAATTACATCGTTCGCCACCGCGCCGACAACACCTGTCCGCGAAAGCCACCAGAGACGCGGAGGGGCGCGGAGCGACCTGGACCGGCTGGTTCCCGGTTTTCCCGCTTGGTGGCGTCCGTTTTGCTGGAGTCGCGAATAAGGAGAGCATGACGTTGCAATAATGCTCTACGAACGCGCACGCGAGGCTCGCGCGCAAGCACAGCCTGCTCCTGCTGCGAGCGGCGAGCTTCCTCGCGGGGCTCCTGCCGCGCCTATCACAGTGTACTGCCAAGTTGCCTGCTGGCGATGATCTAACCGATAGAGCATGCCTCTTAACCTCTCGTTCGCACACTGCCGGTCTGTCCGATGTAAACATTGCCACAGCTCAATTTTATGTTGTAAACTACACCGACAGCGCATGGCACGTACTTACATTGCCCTGTGGTTCTTTCCACATACAGTGACTATGACCCTACTCCTGTCGACTTTAGCGCAAAGTCGCCTCTAACTTCGAAGGCGCCGAAAAAACTACTGGCACTCCATGACGTTGAGCTACTTTTTGAAGGTTGCGCGAGACCTTATGCCCATAAGGTAAAACCATAGGTCTCCTTTTTCGGCCGTTTCCCTGGCAACCTTACACGGGTCACAAAGCCCCCTTACAAGGCCTTCCGCCACACCAGTCAGCAAGCCACCTGGGTAGCCACCGTCCTGAAGCCTAGTAGCCTAATTAGCAAATCTAGTAGGCATACGGTGTGGGCATGACTTGACCAGTGCACTCCCGAAGGCAACCCACCGCAATCCCCCGCTTCACCAGTTTAGGATGGCTTGAGTCAAAAAGGAGAACACTTTTTTTGCTCCTAGGGTTATAGCCCCTAGACACCTGTCCCTCCAAAATTACAAGACCTTTTCCCGGTTTGTAATTCAGCAAGCGTTGTTGATTTCCTGAGGGAGGGGAACCCGGTCGGGTGTGATGCAGTGACTTTTAACGTCGAGGATTTGTTCTATTCTATATTTCCACAAGAGACGATCGTCGCGGTAAAGGGGTGCATTGAGGCTTACGGGACAGTTTCGTTTCAACATGCCTGTGGAGTGAGTATTGACAATTTTTTAGAGGTGCTGTGTTTCTATCTCAATTCAACGTACGTTGTCTATGATGGTTCCCAGTTCTTGCAGAAGCAGGGAGTTTCTATTGGGTCTAGCGTTGCCCGTGTGCTGAGCGACATTTTTCCTTCAAGTTGCGATAGAGGCATTGCAAGCGATCTTGGCGGTTATGTGATCCGGGTGTTTAGGTACGTCGATGATTACCTGGTGCTGTTCCGGAACAAAGGTTGTGTTCAAAGTAGAGGGTTTTTTATTGGGAGTATGTTAGAGGTGTCTAAATCGCATGCCTGTGTGTTCAACTTCACGAGAGAAGACCTAGTAGATTGTTGTGTAGTTTTCTGGTGTCAAACTTCACTTTTTGGATGGACATTTGAGCTGGGAGCAAAACTCTAGGAACTCTAGGAGCAAAAAAAACTTTTCTTCATTTTGACTCCAGCCACTTGTCGTATTACAATTTTTTCGATTTAAGTTTCACCACACTAGCTAGCTAGGTGGCGCCACGAACTGCCACAGGGCTCTCCGTAGCCAGGTGGCGCATCTGTCCACACATCGGGCCCGTGCTCCCAGGCGGGTTCCCCCGGGGCTTTTGGCCCCCGTGTTGTTTGTCCATGAATAAATGAGTACGTGTTTGGACCTCGACCCTGCCTGACGTGTCTTCTCTTTCGGGGCGTTCCCGCCCTTGGGCTCCGCCGGTCGTCGCCTCACCACTTCGTCATGTGAGACCTCGTCTTTTCCGCAGGCCAACGTAGGCCTTGCGCTTCTTTTTATTTTTACGGGTGACCGATTTTCATTTAATACATTTTAGAACGTAGGAGTCTCGTAACCGTATTCATCTTTCGGAGTGTCCAGTCCCCGACCCACAACTTCCAAGGTCCATAGTCCAAGAAAGGTTTCCACAGACAATCAAGAAATATCAAGAACGAATGAAGATGTACTCAGACAGAAGACGTGCTGTCAAGCGACCTACATTCATTCCTGGACAGACCGTCAAGGTCAACAAGCCTCGTCGCAGAGGAAAGTTACAGATGAAGTATGCTGCTCCTCAGAAGATCCAAGACCAAGTGGGTCCAGCTACATACCGGCTGGACGATGGATCCACCTGGCATGCGTCCAAGTTAACGCACACAACTCTTCGAACCTTCATCAACCAGAGCATCTTGGTTCCGGGAAGATTTGTTCCCGCCGAACCACCCCCCCCCCCTTTTCCCCTGCAGTTGATCCGCGTGAAGTCCGGCCGGCTCCTCTGCAGGGCTGCTTTTCCTGTTCTTGGTCCGGCCAGCTCGGACACCACTAATCCAGACCCCGAAGGCCAACGTCCAGCCTCAAGCCTGAGTTCTGAGGAATCCCCTCCTCTTCCTGAAGATCCTGCATGCTGTGGCTGGGAGCCCCCTTTCCCCTCCCCGGGAGGGTCCTCCAGAGGTCGTGGAACCTGTGCCCGACGAGAGTGCTCCATCGCCTGAGCAGAACCTGTCTCCTGGGACGTCGCCAGACAACAGCTGGTCATCCAGCCGCACAGAGACGGCCACTGAGGGTGCAGCCTCTAGCACCTCCTTTGACGGTGCATTAGTGCCAGTGCCGTTCCCTGTTGGAGTGCCGCCAGCATCACTCCGTGAGCCGACACCCCAGGTTGGATCCTCCAGAAACCCAGGGCCAGGGTCCAGACACATCTACTCCCCGACTAGAGAGTCGTCCGCGTCGAACTCGGCGACTGCCGGGACGCTTTAAAGACTATGTGATCACACTAAAGGACCTTTTAAGTTAATTTCAACAAATGCATCTATGAATAAATGGACACTAACCAGAATCAACCTCAGTGATTTTTTTTTTGTGGTGACAACAGACATTTCAGAAGACCTAATTATTTTCAGTACTACTGCATGTCCACAAACATTTTTTTTATGTGAAGTGTTCGCTTTTCTTTCCTGCACCGTGCAGTAAGGAGTGTATAACTGGCTACTCGCCCAGTGTCTTGCCCAATTTTTGTTTCACTTCCCAAATGTCTTTTGCCTAATTTTCATTTTATTCTGCCTTTAAGTTTTTCGCCTTATAGGATGTCATGTGATTTAAACTACATTTTGTCGCGTCGCTTAGGCGACATTGTCGCAACTGCTTCACGCAATGCTTTACATTTTCTCATTTAATTTTGTCTCCATTTAATACTTAACTGATACTGTCAGTTAGTCCAGTCTTTTCTTTTCCCTGTGTAATGTTGCATTTGTCTTTAAAGAGACCATAGCTGCTTACTTTTGTATAAGACAGCCTTTCCATTTTTTCCTAAGAGGGGAGAATATGGGTTTATTTTGTTTTTGAGGAAAGGAAAGTGTTGTATTTCAGTTTTTTTCATTTAAGTTTCACCACACTAGCTAGGTGGCGCCACGAAGCTACCACAGGGATCTCCGTAGCCAGTTGGCGCTTCTGTCCACACATCGGGCCCGTGCTCCCAGGCGGGTTCCCCCGGGGCTTTTGACCCCCGTGTTGTTTGTCCATGAATAAATGAGCACGTGTTTGGACCTCGACCCTGCCTGACGTGTCTTCTCTCCAGGGCGTTCCCGCCCTTGAGCTCCGCCGGTCCCTCGCCTCACCACTTCGTCATATGAGACCTCGTCTTTTCCGCAAACCCACGTAGGCCTTGCGCTTCTTTATTTTTTTACGGGTGACGGCTTTTCATTTACTACACCATTCTAAACTGGTGAAGCGGGACATTGCGATGGGTTGCCTTCGGGAGGCACTGGTTAAGTTATGCCCACACCGTATGCCCGCTAGTTTTACCTTATGTGCATAAGGTCTCCCGCAACCTTAAAAAAGTAGCTCAACGTCATGCAGTGGTAGTGGTTTTTTCAGCGCCTTCGAAGTTGGAGCGTCTCTGCGCTAAAGTCGACAGGAGTAGGGTTCATAGTCCTGCATGTGGAAAGAACCACAGGGAAATGTACAGTACGTGCCGTGCGCTGTCGGTGTAGTTTACAAGATTAAACTGACCTGTGGCAATGTTTACATCAAACAGACCGGCAGATATGTGAACCAGATGTTAAGAGAGCATGCTCTATTCTATAGCTTAGATTATCGCCAGCAGGCAACATTGGCAGTACACTTTGATTGGTGCGGTTGCTATCCCGTTCTTGATAAAACGAGTATCTTAGGACGACACAGTCAACAGATGACTAGAGACATTTCTGAGGCCTTTTATATTTCTAAGCAAAAAGAAGGCGCGTCAGTTCGCCTTCTATCGCATTATTTGACAAAGAGTTGGCAATCTTGAGCATGGTTTGACACGTGCTGGAGGCGGTAACTTTACGTTTTTTGATGATCCGTGATGCTTGTAGATTTCTGTTTTGTTTCAATAAATCAGCTAAGAATCAGCGCTCTGTTTGCACACTTCGTCTTTTTGTCCTTCTTTTTTTGCGGTACTTGTTTTTTGTTAGTCTCATGGATCAATTTCTTAGTGAAAAGTAAACGCTCATGCCGTAATTGTTTGTAAGCCAATAAAACAAGCCGCTCCACTACGATTCCAAGCCATGCGTTTGAATGGTGCGAAAGAACGCCAATTTTTCTATCGTAATATTTGTTTTTCTATTTGTGCTGTTCTCGCGCGACTGCAATTGTCGTCTTGAATTAATCTCTGTAGAGGGGAAATTCACTCAGCTGGAAGCGATGCTTCATGGGCAAAATTTCACTTTTTGACCAACATGAATGCAGTCAAAGCCGCGACTTGCAGCATGCTAGGTGCGGAGCTATTCCGTGGTGAACTCGGAAACTTCTAGCGCTCATCCCAGCGCGCCACTATAGAGGGCAGTTTCTTCAGTATATTTAAACAGCGAAATGAAGGCTAGTTGAAATTGGAGTAAAACGCAGGCAAGCTGGTGCACATCTATAATGAGAAATATTGACTCAAGGAACAGAAGGGACAAAGGCAATTCCGCCTCTTAACCAGCACAGAAGTTATTTATTTAAGAACGAGCTTCTTCCTTGTGCCCTAAAACACATCCCCACATCATCTGCAGCTCTACATCGTGAAAATCTTAAGCATTCAACCACAGATTTAAAGGCAGTTAAAAAAGTTCGGGCAACACTAACAATTATAAATGGCAATACCATGACGCCCAGAAGCGACGGTGTGGGAAGCTTCGTTACAAAAAGAAGACAAACACCACATTACCAAAGGACACAGGGGGACTAGAAAGACAGAATCACTCGTGTCTTGGACGGACAAAACTATGTCGAGCACCACATAACATAAAGTCAATGAGAATAAACATACATTCACTACCGCACGACACAAAGGAACTAGACATACAAAAACAACCGTGTCTCATTGTCCAGTCAGTGATGGCATACTTATACATAGGTTGCACTGACGTAATTTGGTCCTCCTTCTGGTGGCCGAACTTCCTCGATGGTAGCCTTTACTGTGCATATTGTACGAGCAGTACACGAGCGTCGCGAGCGAGCGGAGACGAGTGAGCCACAGGTTCATTATACTTCGTTTCAATTTATCTGCGAGCGAAGCCAAAGCTAGAAGCGCGAGACCAGCGTTTGTGCGTTTCTCCCAGCTTGCGCGCTCCGAGCAAAGCCTGAACGCACGGGAGCTTCCGTGCTCGCGCTTCCAGCTTTGCCTTCGCTCGCACATAAGGTGAAACGAAGTATAACGGCAGGTTTCAGCCACCGTGAAAGGAGCAAGGATATGACGTCACGTGCAACCCATGTATAAAATTTCCAGCTCGCGTAATCCTAATAGTTTCCTTAATTATCCTCTTATAAGTGTCTTTTTCTTTGCTAAAAACAGTAATTTGCGTCCAATCTGTGAAACAAGTATTACAAAGGCCTTGGTGTTTAACAATTTCATAAATGACGAAACTTGAGTTAACCGCTCTTTTATGTTCTAAAATCCGGTCATTTAGGCAGCGTTCGGTTTGGCCAACATACGAGAACCCACAGCCAATGGAATCTCGTCGCTTTAAGAAATGATTCCAAATTCAAGTAAGTTAACTTCTTGTTCCGGTGGAAAGCTTGGCCGGAAAAATCATAGAGATCCAATAACTAGTGGCGAGGTGGGTTCTGGAGATTCCATTGGCTTGTGGGTTCTCGTATGTTGGCCAAACAGGACGTTGCCCAAATTACCGGATATTAGAACACAAAAGAGTGGTTAACTCAAGTTCCGTCAATTCTGAATGGCCCACCGAAGGTGTAAGAAAGCCACTCAAACCCGCGAAGATGAGCCATTCAAGACGGGTTTGCAGAATTAGTATTGGTGTCAGGCACTGTTCTTCAAGCACTGCCTCTTGGTTGCCTATGATGTCAGTGGGGGCAATTTCGAGAAACAACGCAGGCTATTTCCTGAAATGAGCAAGACAATAGGTGAAGTTGCCGAGTTTTTGTGGCAGAGAGTTCGGCAAAACCTGCCCAAAAAACAAAAACCTGCTACAGCGTCTTTGCGATTCACACACCTTAGAGATATTGATGTTCCCCTAAAACTTGAACAAAACAAAAAAACCTTGGTCTTGGCCACAAGTTTTGCATTCAATTAGACCTATGTCCTCGAGAGCTGCTAACCTTGGCAAGAAAAGTGGCGTCAGGACGAATGAAGAGGTTAGACCATGTTGTGTCTCCGAATGTGTTGACACTTTTACTGCCTCGAGACGAGTTCAGTCCCCGGATCCTAGACCGCTGACTAACTTTTTGGTAGATAATCAACTACGTGTTTTGGAATTCGATAACGGCTTTTTTGTGGTAATGACTGAAGGCACCTATAATGAAAAAAGCCTATGGAGCCGTGCAAAAGAACTTCCGACCGCTGCTGGCAGACACGAGGAAGGTTAGGAAACAAGCTCTAGGTCTTTGCGAGAGTTGGTTGTTGACCAGTTGGCTGCCAACATAAAAAAGCCGACGGACTGCACCTGGGCGTCTTTTTAGTGCCAAAACGCACAAAAACGCCTGTCCTTTCCAAGCTATAGTCACTGAGAGGGGTGCGTGGCAACGGCAAATGTCGGCATATCTCCAAAAACACCTCTCCGGTTTGCGGATTGAGGATCCCTTTTTGGTTCAGAATTCTGAAACTGTTGTTAAAACTTTAAAGACAAATGCATTTTCCAATCACAGTGTATTTAGCGTAGATGTACAAGACCTTTTTTATTCCCTTCCTTGTGACCTTTTACTTAGCTCAGTCAGGGCCTACATTGAATCTCCAGACGAACTTTCTTTCCGGGACTCAAGTGGGGTGTCTATAGACAGTTTTCTTGAGCTACTGCAATTTTATTTACATTCTACATTCGTCAAATAGCAAGAATAGCAAAACGTGGTATTTTTCACAAAGATCGGGGGTGTGTATTGGGTCTTGTGTCGCGCCAGTCTTTAGTTATATTTTTCTTGCGAGAATCGACCGTGCTATTGCTTTAGCTATTGAGTCCACTCCGGTTTCCAACGTGTTCAGATATGTAGATGATTTTCTTTTACTGTACAAAAAGACTGCGGATCAAGATGTAGTTACTACGATTATGGACATTTTTCATACGTGCGGTTGTGGCCTTTTAATTTTGAGAAGCCTAAGGAAGGGGTGTTGCAATTCTTAGACCTTTCGCTTTCATTGCACGTCGATCACTTGTGGTGGACATTCTCACGCCGTTCCAAAAAAAAAATATTCTTCACTACACATCCTCGCACTCCAAGAAGAGAGGCATAGCTATCTCCAAGAAGAGGAGGCATAGCTACACAAGTGATCGACAAGTGATCGATCACTACACATCCTCTCACTCCAAGAAGAGAGGCATAGCTATCTCCTGCCTCTCTTCAGCCCTAAAAAAGGCATGTTTTCATGTCATTAATGAAAGTTTCTTGGGCCAAATCGATAGACTAAAATCTTCAGGGTTCTCGAATCAGGTCTTAATGGAATTAATGGATGGATTGGAACTCTGGTAAAGAAGGTAAAAGAGTGTAAAAAACTAGGCATCCAGTTGAAAAAAGAAAAAACCGGCGGTGGTTATACCATATTTTTACAAAATTTCGCATAATCTAAAACAAGTGGCAGGTAAGTATGGTGTGCTCGTAGTACTATCAGCCCCTAAAAAATGCGACAAATTTGTTCTAACGTTTGCACCAAAGCGGAAAAAATATTAAAAAAACACGTGACTCGAAAAACATGCGCGGCATTTTGTTCCCTGTTCGTCAAACGTTGTATATAGTATTCCTCTTTCCTGTGGAAGATGCTATGTTGGACAGACCGGACGGTGTCTGAATGACCGGCTGCGAGAGCACAGTCTTTCTTTAGCATCAACTGTAGGAGGTTACTGTTGTAATCCTAAAGAAATGTGTGTGTTTGTGTTTATTGTGCATTCAGACATAACGCGGTTGTGCGCTTGCCAGCGACGGCACGAGCGCGAACAAATAAAATGCGCGAAGCTGCCACGGGCCAGCCAGTCTGCTGCCAGCCTTCGATCTGAGATGTTGGCTGCTGTTTGATCTTAGCTGCCCGGCCCGGTTCGGAGATCTGCCGCCCTACCGTCACCACAGCCTCGACTTGAGGTAAGCTGACTCGGCACCTCCCAGCGCACCTATTCCGACACTGGGCCGGAATATAACAATGGCGACGAGGATTTTGGCCTTATTTTTCCGTTAAAGGTTGGTTGTGGCAGACTCCGCGGCGAGGGATCTGATGACAAAGACCCGACACGCCACCGGCGACTCATTTCTCGAAGAATTGTTCCTCTCCATTTAGTGCTGGCATGGGTAATATGTCTTGTCCAGTTTTGACCACGATCTTTCGCGCGTGAACGCACCGGTTCCATACGAGACTCGAGCCGCCATCTTGGCATCCTCGGTGCCAGTTTGTCCGAGAATATGTCTCAGCCAACTTCTGTTGTCAGTACTGCCGCGATACTGCCACTCCCGCCTTTTCTTGATGTACCGGGTAAGCCGATTCGTGCTTAGCCTGTTTGGAAGCGAACGTTTCTGTCGTTCCTTCGTGCAACCGGGCTGGACGCCGTTGAACCGAGTCGAAAGAAAGAAATTTTGTTTTCTATGCTTGGATTTGAAGGACAAAGAATCGCCACAACGTTCCAACTTGAGGAAGCGCGAGGGACCGAGACTCTGAACGAGTTCGAGGCGTTTTTAGGCGCACTAGAAAAACATTTTGATTTTTCTGGATCTTCCGCACTCGAACGTCAGAATTTGAAGGCTCGAGTACAGCGACCGGGTGAGACAGTCACGGAAGTTCTTAGCGGCTTTGCGCCACCAAGCTTCTTTTTGTGGTTATGGAGATGCGGTCGACGACCATTTAGTTGATTTCTTCTTGGGGTTGGAAGGGTTGGAGTCGAAGCGCCTCAAAGACCGCATCTTACGCGAGTGTGTTGGTACCGTGATGTCAACTCTTGATCAAGCCGCACAGCTCGCCTTGCAGTTCGAGCAGCTGGCTCGAACCACAGAGCAGTATCATCAAACGCCTGGGACTTCAAGTGTCGAGGCAGCGTCGGCGCCAGTGGACTACGTGACTTCCGGCGCCGAACACCAGAACGCGGCTACGACACTGAGACAAGATGGTCGTTCCTCGTTCCCGCCCTGGCCTTACGACCGTTGGACATCCTTCGCCGGCGGCGACGAGTTCACAGTTTCAGCGCGGTGCGCCACGACGCGGCCATGTTTCACGGCAGCCCTGTCCGCAAGTGTGGCTGAATCGTCCACAGTGGCGGGACCCTCCTCCCTCGCAGCCAGGAGACGGCGGACAGAACCTTTGCTGGTTTTGTGCCCAAAGATGTCACGCGCGTGACAGGTGCCCCGCGCTCCATGCGCAGTGTTTTTCTTGCGGCAAGATGGGTCACTTTGCTGTCGCCTGCCGAAGTCGACGTCCACCTGAGGCTGCCTACGTCGACAGCCAACGTCGAGCATCGTATCCTGGATATGGACGTGGCCGTGGCCGCAACGTTGGGCAGCACTACAGCAACCGACAAGTCCAAGACATCAGCTCTGCGCCTGTGACGGTAACCGGCCCAGCCGAGGGCCAAGAGTTCATCTACACCGCAACGACTGTTAATGCTCCGTTGCTGACTACAGGGCGACGTCCGGTCGACCGAAGTCAGCCAATGCTTTCATCGCTGAAGTCAAGGTAAATGGCTCACCTTTCCGATTCTTGATTGATACTGGAGCACATGTGTCCATTCTGAATGAGAGGATTTCAATCAACTCAACCGGACCGGCAGGATTAGACTGTATCCGCCGACAAAAAACCTTATCCAGTACACGCAAGAGGCCATTCCCGTGCTTGGCTGTTTTGTGGGTCAAGTGACTTTCATGAATCGGTTTGCGCCGCTGGAATTTTACGTCACTCGAAGCGGACGTTCTTTACTGGGCATTGATGCTGTCCGAGAGTTGCAGATGACTTTGTCAGGAACTGACTATGAATGTTCTCATGTCGACGCAGCTGACAGCGGACGACTACTACGAGATGTGAGGCCGGCCAACGTCCTGCACCGCCGCCCGTTCACATGGTCGACACATCAGTCAAATCAACAGCCTTCATTACTACAAAGTCAGCAGCCCAGTACATCAGCCGCAGCTGGCATCGCTTTTTCTCCGGCACCATCAAGTGCCACCACATCCTGGCCATACCAGTCGTCTCCCAGGGCTCAAGAAGGCCTGGATCGTTCTTCGCGGCCACTGCAGTTGCCGGCCAGTTCCATTATCCCTAGTCCGTCAACGCGGGATGCGTCCACGTTGCCTTCAGGGTTTGAGGAATTTGAAGATCTTTTCACACCGGACTTGGGTTTGGTACGCAACCACAGTCACAAGGTCACGGTGCGGCACAGCGTTCCACCCATACAGTCGAAGTTACGTCGCCTACCAATCTCCCTGAGAGATGCAGTTTCCGAGGAGATTTTCAGGCTCGAGCGTCAGGACGTCATAGAGCGCATCAACGCGTCCGAGTGGGTTTCGCCGATCGTCGTCGTCAAAAAGAAGGACGGCGGCATCCGTATGTGCGTCGACCTTCGAGCACCCAATCAGGCAGTCGTCATCGACTCGTTCCCCTTGCCTCACATTGATGAACTGTTGAATTCTTTGCGAGGAGCGTCACATTTTTCCAAGCTCGACCTAGCGTCAGCTTATCATCAGATTAGTCTCGATCCGTCCAGTCGAGACCTGACAGCATTCATTACTCACGAGGGCCTGTTTCGTTTTAAACGCGTTTGTTTTGGGCTGGCGTCCGCGCCAGCTGCGTTTCAGCAGATTATGTCAGAAATTCTGGAAGGCTGCCAAGGTGTGAGATTTTACTTAGACGATATTATCGTTTTCGGATCGTCGCAACAAGAGCATGACAATAATCTGCGCCAGGTGTTGTCAAGGATCTCTGAAGCGGGAATGAAGCTCAACAAGAAAGGAGTTTTCAGTGTTAAGGAGCTTTCGTTTCTGGGCCATCGTCTTTCCGTGGCAGGGCTAGCACCCCTCTCATCTAAGGTAGACGCAGTTCTCAATTTTGAAGCTCCGACGGACCCGACGAAGTTGAAAGCATTTCTGGGTTTGGTAGAGTATTATAGCAAATTTATTCCTCATTGCTCTACTGTAATTGAGCCTCTTCGCTGCTTACTCCGGAAAGGAGTCCGGTTTGTTTGGTCGCCAGAAGTTGAGGCGAGCTTCCAGAAAGTTAAAACTTGCACTCAGAATGTACCAATTCTGGCTATGTTTGATCCGACATTGCCCGTCATCGTATCCACGGATGCATCTAACTACGGCTTAGGAGCTGTTTTGCAGCAACAGGATGGAAACCATTTTCGTCCAGTTGCGTTCGCTTCCCGCTCTCTCACAGACGCTGAGAGAAGATACTCCACGGGCGAAAAGGAAGCTTTAGCATGCCTCTGGGCATGCGAAAAGTGGCATACCTACCTATGGGGACGTCCTTTCACGATCCGTACGGACCACCAGGCATTAGTAACTTTGCTGTCAACTAGAGGATCTGGCATCAGACCACTGCGTATAACCCGATGGACTTCCAGACTGCTAAATTATAACTTCACAGTTGAATATCAAAAAGGCACCGATAACTTGGTAGCGGATGCTCTTTCAAGACTCCCTGTGCCAGACACAGAAGATGGAACGAAGTTTGAACAGGATGTTATTTCGTTCATCACCGTTCCTTTGTCGCACACCCACCTTCAAGAGGCTACGGCGAACGATGTCAACTTGCCGAGCGTCATCCGGTACACTACGTCGTCTTGGCCGGAGAAGCATGCAATTTCTCCAGAGCTGTGCCCATACTACAACGTGCGAGACCAGCTCTCATTACATGAAAGGATTCTCTACCAGGAGAAAAGATCGTCGTCCCCTCTGAGCTTCGAGACCACATAGTACAACTGGCTCATGAAACACATCAAGGAATATCCAGGACAACCAGCGTAATTAGGGAACAGTACTGGTGGCCTCAAATGAATCTATACATTAAGTCCAAGGCAGAAAACTGCGCAGCCTGTCACTCGACGGACAAGCCGGTAAAAACAGCTCCTGCACCGCTACAGCCAGTGGAGTTTCCCCACCAACCCTGGGAGAAGCTGAGAATAGACATCGTGGGACCAATCGACCGGGCTCCTCCAAGTCAGCGATTTTTTATTGTCCTGGTGGATTATTACTCCAAGTGGCCAGAGGTTGAAGCATCATCATCAGTCACATCATCAACTGTTATAACATTCCTGAAGAATGTCTTTGCTCGGGAAGGCCTGCCGTGCGAGATTGTATCCGACAATGGTGTTCAATTCGTCTCGCACGAGTTCCAAAATTTTCTGCGGGTACCATGGCATCAAGCACAAGAAAACAGCCCTATATCATCCACAATGCAATGGACAAGTTGAACGATTTAATCGAGTACTGAAGTCCTGGCTTCAACTGGCTGTAGTGCAGGGCAAGCCACTCCGAGATGCTGTTCGAGAGCATCTGGAAGCGTATCGCAGAACGTCTCACTCAGCAACTGGTCAAGCACCATGCGTCCTGCTTCACGGGAGAATCCATCGTTCCAAGTTGGACTTACAAGGAATGCCTACCCGGGAGGTTCCTGCTAACACTCCTTCCAGACGGGCAGAGCTCCGAGAACGAGTGGAACAGTATCAAGGCCGGATGAAGTCTTATTCTGACGCACGACGAGCTGTGCGGCGGCCACAATTCGTCCCTGGTCAAGCAGTCAGAATATTTCAACCACATTAGCACAACAAGTTACAAAGCCGATACTCGAAACATCAGGTAATTCACGCACAACTGGGACCGTCAACGTACCGCTTTGCAGACGGGCGTTGATGGAATGCAGCCAAGTTATTGAAGGCGTCGATACGACCTCAAGAGAGTTCGGGAGGCAACTGGGAAGACGACGACATTTCTTTTCCTTTACCGTCACTTCCACAGTCTGGTGACTCAGGCACCCGGCAGAGGCCACCTGGTCCGACTCCAGGTGTTTCAAGTTTCTCTTCTGTTCCCGTCCTGGCACCAGTTGCGCCTGATGCACAGCTGGCGCCTGTTCCTGCCTTGATCCCTGCATCGATGCCAGTCACTCCTGGTGCAGCGTTCGCCTCTGCACCTACCCTTGTTCCTGACCCGGTACCAGCTGCGCCTGTAGCTGACATGATTACTGACCTGGTACCTGATGACATCCCTGTTCCCAGTACGAGTCCGGAAGTACCCTGCCCTGCACTACTTGAGACTGGGAACTATTCGCCGACCGCAACGAACACTCGCTTGTCATTTCACACCTATGGCAACAAGCAGCCCTGTGATGTCTCGCCCAGATACACCATCATCCATGTCGCCACTGTCGGGCGGAAATGCGACCGCTCTGAGTCCTGGTGAGGCACCAACACCACCAGGACCTTCAGCGGAACCTACGTCAGTAGCGACGGAGCCCCAAGAACGACCAAGACGGACGAAACGACTCCCTGAGGGATTTAAAGACTATATCATGATCATTTAGCACTCCAGAGCTTCCAAGTTTTGAGTTCTTACCGTGAAGATAATGTGTGATTTTTTTATTCGTGCATATAGCAAGTATGTTTAACAAGGTTTTTTTTACGAGTGACTACTGTGCCTTCTACATGACCTGACATTGCTCAGTTACCCCGAACTGCAGGCAAAGGACTATTGTTTCCGTGTCTGAACTACTTACTGTCGTGTATTTGTTTCACAGAATTTTCACGGCTAATTTGAAACGCTCACTTCGAAACGTTCAATCACATTAAGGCTTCGTTTGTCCTTCGCTGTGTGTGTTCGCTGGTCGTGTTTAACGCGAAAATGTGGTTTAACGCTTCTGCATGTCCATTTTTGCCGGCCAAGGGTATAATTTCTTGACAGGGTGATTTCTGCCTCTTCCACCTCTTTTTGTTATAAGGAAGGGAGTGTGTTGTAATCTTAAAGAAATCTGTGTTTTGTGTTTATTGCGCATTCAGACATAACGCGGTTGTGCGCTTGCCGTTGCGTCAGCGACGGCACGAGCGCGAACAAATAAAATGCGCGACGCTGGTACGGGCCAGCCGGTCTGCTGTCAGCCTTCGATCTGAGATGTTGGCTGCTGTTTGATCTTAGCTGCCCGGCCCGGTTCGGGGATCTGCCGCCCTACCGTCACCGCAGCCTCGACTTGCGGTAAGCCGACTCGGCACCTCCTATACTTCGTTTCAGCTTGGGTCCAGACGCAGGCGATGCTACAAGCGCGAGCTCCGGGCTTTCAGCGTCCCTGCCATGCACGCGCGCTCGTGCAATGCAAGCACTGTTCAGGGCCACACGCTCGCGCTCGTAGCATCGGCTGCGTCTGGACCCAAGCTGAAACGAAGTATAGCGCACCTATTCTGACACTGGGCCGAAATATAACAGTCACTTTTCGGTACATTTTAAGACCTTTACGTGCTCACCATCCTTAAAAAAAAAAAAAAAAAAAACTCAGTCATTGGGCGCTTCGAAGAAAAACAAACACGCGAGGTGTTCGAGTCGTTTACCATCTTGCGTTTGACCGATCGCTGCGTTAGTAAGCCGTCGGTTGCTTTGAGCGAAAAGCAGTTGTCTTTTTGCAATCGTTTGTTTGACTGTGACTGAACTGTATTCCCCTGATGCCGGTGTCCCCTGTCATGAATGAATCTTCCTTCTTTCCTTTCTTCACCTAATATACCAGAGTTGTGAGTCGCACCTGTCTGTATTTTTTGTTCCTTCCTCTTTTATCCTTGTCTCTTTGTGCGTGATTTTTCATCATGTTCAGCGTTTACCAACTTGCCCAGCTTACCACTTTACCCCAGTGACTATCTGTCCCGCCATTTATCTCCCTGTGCCCTACAGAGCAAGGAAAAGTTGTTCAAGTTTAAGAAGATATCTGAAGAGTTTGTAAACTACATGATACAGCAGATCTGCCTACCTTGTTTGCCATGACTCTCGAGAAAGTCGAAGAGAAACCACGGCAGACCCACAACTCAACAAGTAGGTGACAGCATTGCAGCAGCCTCAACATGACAAAAGTATCTGGAAGGACGTAGTACTCCGTTTATTTGCGCGCATAGCGAGTGAACTAGGTGTGTCCAAGGAAGGACTAATCCAGCGGGGCATGCGAATCGTCATACCTGCTAGTCTGTAGAAAAATAGAGTACAACTTGCGCACAAGCGTCATCAAGAGATGGTTGAAAGAAAGAAGTGGCATAGCAAAGTCTGGTCTCCTGCAGTGGACACGTTTGTGGACGAAGCAGTCAAAACTTGCATACAGTGGCGTAGCAACCAAAGGGGGGGGGGGAACCTGGACCCGGGTATTAGGCGCCATAGTCACGTCGGGGGTGCCACCTCTGGCAGCACCCGGCACCCCCCCCTTTACTGGTTGGTGGTTGGTTGCGATCTCGGGGAGTGAAAGGGGGAGGGGGCGACAAAAGGTGTAAGGGCCCCGGGTGCCGGATGGCCTAGCTACGCCACTGCCTGCATAGCTTGTCGAGCGGGAACACCTGAGGATCCCCGGTATTCCTTGCAAATATCAGAGCTACCAAAAACTCCTTGGACCGAGTTGTCATTGAACTTTGCCGGCCCATTTCCAGATGACAGGTATGCCATAGTCGTCATCGATGACTGTTCCAAGTACCCAGTGGTGAACATCCTGTAAACTCTTGCAGCACCAGAATTCATCAGCTAGCTACGTGAAGTTTTTGCCCAGTTTGGCATTCCACCCATACTCAAAACTGACAATGGTCTACCATTTCAAGGCAGAGACTTCTCGACGTTCGCTGAAGAATTCGAATTCAGGCACGACCGCATCACACCAAGCTGGCCTGAGGCAAACGGAGAAGTAAAAAAAAACATTCATGAGGACACCTAAGAAAGTCATTGTCACCAGCAAAATGAATGGCAAAGACTGGACGAGTGACCCTCAATCCTTTCTGCTAGGCTACCGTTCGACCCCACACGGTTTTACGAACATTCCATCGTCCGAACTTCTCTTCAAGCGGACAGTGCGGAACCTACTGCCAGCACTCCCAGACTTGAATGGCAGCAAGGATGCTCACAATGAGGCGCAACAAAATGATGCAGCCAGGAAAATATAAAACAAGCATACATTGACGTGCGGCGTCACACCCAGCATCACAAGTTTGTGCCAGGTCAACTCATACTCTGTGGTCAACAACAGCTTAACAAGCTCACTCTGGTCTGCGACCCAAGACCATATACAGTCGTAACAGTACACGGCCGTCGAATCACAGCTACTCTGCTAAAGTCACCACGCGAAACGCTAATTTTTTTTTAAAGATACTTCGAGAGTGACTGTTGCGGCCGGACAAGAAGATCTGGATCTCGAAGAGCCAGCACCACCCTCATCCGACCTCGGCAACTGCACTTTGGGGTGTCTCCCATCTCCTGTCCCGTTGGCTCAAGCAGCAACTGGCACGACACAGCGATGCCGCATTTAACACGCTTCACAACTCCGGTCCTGCTCCTGTTCGTCGCCGCGCATCCAACCTGGCTGGACGGGACTACATCACGACAACCATCACGGCCGAAGGCGCACGTGCTCTACCCAAATTCCTCATCAAGCAACACCAAGACGGCACAGTCATGCTGCTATCGTCACCGTGTTGAAGACCACCGGACAATGGCGCGTCGTTCAACACCTCCCTCCACCGATGGACAGCCGTCAAAAGGAGCTACACTGCCTATAACCAGCGGGGCACGACACAGCGAGGCCGCGCTTCACAACTCAGGTTGGTTAAAACGCAGAGCGCAAACGCACTGATAACCGATTTTTTTTTTAAGTGTCGCGCCCCATCGACAAACAGTGCATACTAACATGTTTTTATAAGTTTCGGATCGTACTTTCAATTATTTACTATTGCTTTCTCTCTGTTCCATACAACACGTGCCTCCTGTTTTTTTGTTTTTTTTTTTTTTTTGGGGGGGGGGGCATTGCTACTACTCTCCGGAGACGTTGAACTAAATCCTGGCCGTCGTAATAAGAAACTAGAAAAAATGCTTGAAAAGCTTGCGGAAACAAATAAAGAGAACCAAAATGAAACTCGGGAAAGGTTCGATGCGATCAGCTTGGGAATCGGCGAGCTTAAACACAAAGGTAACACAATAGAGAAGCAGATTCAAGAGATAACACAAATTAAAGAAATACCTATCGTTTTTGAGGCAACAGTTCAAGATTTCAAGGCTGACCTTGGTTGTACACGCTAAAAATGTAACTCCCTCTAATCTGGAATCGACGACCGAAACAACCGGATGAGAAGAAATTACTTGGTTTTTCGGGGCCTCCCAGAAAAACCAAGCGAGACGTGGGACCAAATAGCGAGTACTATCAGGGAGTTCGTCAAAAGCTATTTAGGCTTTGAGGTCGGTGCGATAGAGCGTGCACATAATGTAGGCAACACACGTGGTGACGCAGTACGTCCTATGAGAGAGATAAGTTCTTTATTATGGAGATGTTGGTATTCTTTAAATGACACCGGCTACTCCATAACGAGAAAGAGAGAGAAAATATACATGAATGAAAGGAAGAACATAAAAGGAAAATAAATAAAGATCAAATACATAAAGTATAACTGTAAAAAACACTCACAAACAAGTTTAATTACAATCGCGAATAAAACGACCGTTTGGGAGTCGTGCACCGATTTGCTAAATTACATACATAGTCATTCCCGTTGAAATTGACGCACGCTCGCAATTAATAATCATACATGATTCTAGTGTCCTTTAGAAAGCCATGAATGATATTCATTGCCCTGTCTTGTTTTTTACGCGTCGGCCAGGGCCCAAACAACTTGGTCAGAGACAGGGGTCTATCATCTAATATTTGAAGGCGAATCTCCATCCGGCGCCTTTCATATCGAAAGCGTTCACAGTCAAGCAGGATATGTTGTACATCCTGATATGGTTCTCCACAGTCACATCTTGGCGAATCACGGCGTTTAGTTTGAAATAAAAAGCTGTTAGTAAAGGCCACTTCAAGTCTGAGTCGATGGATTAATGCGTCGTATTTCCTTTTCATCCCGGTGTGCGGCGGAAGCTCAAAATCCGGGTCGATATATGGTAAGAGAGTCTCTGTTGAAGTGTCCTTTAGCCAGCACTGCCGACAACGTAGATGGCGTAAGTGACGAAGGATGAATTTTGCACCTCCAGGGGTAAAGGATGTCGCTTCCATTGCGTCACCATCGTGAACTTGAGCTGCCAGGTGATCAGCCTCTTCATTTCAGGCGATTTGGCAGTGGCTCGGTATCCATTGTAGTCTGACGTTATGTCCGTGGAGTCGAGCTTGTGCTAACGTGAGTTGCACCCGATATAGAATGGTCGCCTGGGAAGTACGAAGGTGCATGCCCTATAATAACTCTAGGGATGATTTTGAGTCCGTTAGAATAACCCAGTTTGATGGTGTAACGAATGTTTCAATGAATGATGATGCTGAAAGTATTGCATGTAGCTCCGCTGACGTCGAGCATGTATGATGTGACAATCGAAAACATTTAAATGTGTCTAACATCGGGATTGAGTAAGCAGATGTTGACCCCGTGTTTGATGTTGACCCGTCTGTGTAAATATGAATGTCGTCTTTGTAGCGTGCCTCTAAATGGGAGAGGGACATTGTCTTCGCCACCATGGGGGCCACCGAAGATTTTGATCCAAGTCCAGGAATTTCGGTCTGTATCTCGAGTGGCGGAATTGTCCACGGAGGGTTGATTAGACTTGGAAGCTAATGCGCTTGATGGGGTGCTGCGACGGGTAGTGTGACGAGGAGACGGTGAAAGTTAGACTCCGTCCGTCGAAGTATCTTTTGGCACAAGGGTCGGGCATGTGAGTGTGAAGCCAATCGAAGATAGTGACGGCATGTTTCTTGTTCCCGGAGAACAGGTACTGGAGGTTCCTTGGCCTCAAGAATGACGAGGTCACTAGATGTTACGCGGGGGAGTCCAAGGCACACGCGTAAACTTCGCGCAATCATGTATGTCAAGCGTTTCTCCAGTGTTGGTGAGAGGACATGTAAAACAGGAATGGAATATGCGATAGTCTGGCGTACTAGAGCTGTATGCAATAGCAGTAGTCCATCAGTCGAGCCTCCCCATCTGGCACCTGCCACATATCTAAGAACGTTAATGACTCCGTTAATTTTTTCCTCAAGCATGTTAATATGTCTTGACCATGTGAGGGAGCAGTCCAGCGTAACTCCAAGAAAACGATGCCACTTCATCTTTTCAATCTGTTGTCCTTGAAGTGTCAATTTAAAATTCTTAAGGTGCTTTCTAGTAAATGGAAGAAATGCAGATTTTTGAACTGAAATGTCCATGCCCCTTTCACGAAGGTAACTGTATGTGTCATTAAGACCATGCTGCAATTGTTCTTGTAGTTTGGTCTCAGAAGACCCAGATACCCATATACAAATATCATCAGCGTAGATGGACACATTCAGTGGTGAAGAAAGTTTACTTGGCAGTTCAGCTATGACTACATCGAATAAAGAGGGGCTAAACACGCTGCCTTGTGGCACACCATGGTGGAGTTCGTGTTGTTTGCTATTTCCCTCACTCGTGCTTACAAATATCTTCCTGTGCATGAGAAAGTTGCGTATACAGCGCATCATACGGCCTCATACCTTAAGCCGTAGAAGTCCAGGGAGAACATGTTCTTGACTCACGGTGTCAAAAGCGCGATGCACGTCTATCTATACAGCGATCGTGATATTTCCGGATGCCCGTTCATGTTCAATAGTTTTTACAAGATCTAAGACTGAGTCTATAGTGCATCGTCGAGGTCGAAATGCGGTTAGTTGTTTCGGTAATACATCGGTTGTTTCCATCCACCATTGTAGACGTGAATGTATCATTTTTTCGAAGATTTTTCCTACACAGCTTGTCAGACTGACTGGGCGAAACGATCCCATTTCTTTCGGTGTTTTTCCCGACTTCAGTAATGGAAATTATCTTCGGAAGTTTCCATGAAGCTGGGAAGGTTTCTCTGTTCCACACATCATTGTAAATATCAAGTAGGCTGCTCAGTGTTCCCGGCCCGAGATTTGTAAGTGCTTCATAACGAATGTGATCATGCCCAGGGGCTGTATGCTTACGAATCGTACTTAACGCCTCATTAAGTTCATGAATGGTGAAATTATAGTCGAGTTGCCAGTGTTGGGAATGAATTTCTTGAGCGACGTCTTTCAGTGCAGTTTCACTTGAGGCACAATATTCTGGCGATAACATTGCCACATCTGGTTGAGATAGAGAAACACAAAACTCATCAGCCACTATCACTTCGGATGTTCCTCGTGAAAGTGCCAGTGCCCGAAATTGGACGTTGTTGCGTATCATGGGACCTAAGCGAACGTAATATGTTCCATACCATCTTAACTTGGGTGAAAGGTGAAAATCTGGCACAAAGCTTTCTCCAATGACGCTTAGCCAGCTTTTGTAGCTGTCGGCGCATTTAAGCATGGAGGTGTTGAGCCTCGCGATAGTCTTCAATTCTCCCAGATCTCCGACACCTTCTTTCAGCTTTGCGTCTTATAGCCCGCAGTCTTTTACATTCTCCATTCACACAACCACGGTCTTTTGGAACGGGCACGTTCCGTGTAGCCTTTTCAAAGTTTCTGCTAATGATGTTTTCGAAGTCTTCGAGAGACCGAATCTTTTCCACCTTTTTGTTATTTAAAAAGCGGAACATTTTCCAGTTGGTAAAGTGTACCCGGTGCGGAACACGATTAGAAACAGTCCGGGGATGGTGTATCAGTATGGGAAAATGATCACTGCCACGCTTGTCCAAGTATGTGCGCCAGTCAAACTCCTGTGAATGATCGGAGGAACACAAGGTCAGGTCTAGGCAACTTGAATAGTTTACACCTTTCAAGTATGTTGGAGAGCCGTCATTCAGAATGCACATATCATACTGGTCTACAGGGCTTTCGATAAGGTTTCCTCGAGGATCGCAGTGGGATCCACCCCATAGGGTATGATGGGCGTTGAAATCTCCGCAAACAACGTAGGGACGTTCAAGTCTTGTGAATAATGCCTCGAACTCTGTTCTTGTCACAGTCTTCTGCGGCTCTATATATACGCCTACTACAGTACGTGAGGTTGTGCCATAACTGACTTTGCAGACGACATACTCCAATGCACTTGAATCTGAAGTAAATAACAGAATCGAGCCAAATTCTTTACGCACCCCGACTAAGCATCGACTTGTTCCTTTTGGCCTCTTTGATTGGTACATAACATAGTTAGCAAGTCGAAACTGATTATTTACACGCGCCTCTGATATTACCAGAATGGGGAAAGAGTGCTGTGCAACAAATTGTCGAAAGTCCCCTGATTTTCTCTTGCAAGCTGTTAGCATTCCACTGAAGGATAGATGTGCGCATATAGACCTCAGCCATGGAGGTATCCACTCACCAATGGGCATGTTGACCTGATGAGTGGTTCCATGGCCAGTATTGCCCTAACTTCCGGAAGGTCGCTAGAACCGGGCATCGTTCTGATTATTGCTCTAAGCGCAGCAAAAAGCATGGGAACAATAACTTGTCCAAGGTCGTTTTGTTGTTCCTGAGGTATTCTACCTGGAACTGCAGCAGCTGGTGGGTTGCGTTCGTTGCTCTTTCTTGTACGAGGTGCTGCTACCGGCGGCCGTGTCGTAGGAACCAAGGTATTGCTTGACGGAGGAATGTCTTGCTGTAACATTGCTTTTGATCTGCTCCTATCTTCTTTTGGTGCCGCTTGTGCGACGTCACAATACGTTATCTTCGTTGATTTCTTTGGATTTGCAGGTGGCGGTGGCCTTGAAAAACGTACAATGTCTGGATTCGGGTTCGGTTTCTTTGCTCGGTAATCTCTACCGTTCACGAGTTCCTTCTTGTGTATGTTTGTCGCGGACTTCTTGCATGGGCATCCAGCAAACGTTGAGGGATGTGGACCTTCGCAGTTGGCACACTTTGGGTCTTGCAAAGATGTACACACCTTGTGATTGTGCGGCCCAGCGCACACTTTACAACGTTGTGGACCACGGCAGAATTTTGAAATGTGCCCATATCTTTGACAGTGAAAGCATTGGATGGGTGGGCCGAAGTATTCCTCTACAGGGTGAGATGTGAAACCCATTAAAATGCGCTGTGGCATTGGGCGATCCGGACGGAAACGAAGAATGACACTCTCAGTCTTGTGTTCTTCGACTTTGTCGCCATCCTGTCGTCTGTAAGCAATCTGGCGCTGAACATAGATGACGCCGAAATCTTTTAAATATTCGAGTAGCTCACCGTCCGAGTATTCAAGAGGGACTCCTTTGATTTTCCCGAGGTTCCGTGAGTACGACTCGGGGACACTCGTGGTCACCTCGATGGTACAAAGCGATGTAACAGCAAGAAGCCTGTTTGCCGCTAGGAGAGATTCAACGCTAACAGCAAGGCTGCCATCCTTGTTGATGCGGTGCGAGAGAAGTTTCTCTTTGGCGATGCCAATCACTTCGTTGGCAACAACATTGGGATTGATGCGCCAGAAAGATTTTTCACTGTTGACTGTTTTGAAGACTACTGGTATCCCTGCAGGGCGGTTTTTCTTGTATCGGACTTCAGTGAAAGGGTTCTCATAATCGTCCAGGTCGACGTCTTGCATGTGATCCTGACTGCCTCCCTCCGATGGGGCGACTGTGCCGTGAACGGTGTAGGTAGAGGTTCGGTCGTCGTCGGATAGTGGATCTCTATCAAAGTCCGGGCATCGTCGCTTGGTTGGGATTTTTATAGTGCTGGTAGCCATGACAACTGGTGGCATGGCTACTGCGTTCTGAGTTGACTGCTGAGCACTTGCATGTGATGGTCCGGGTGTCCCGCCCTCGGAGATCCCTGGTGCCAGCGATGGAGCTTGTTCAGACATCCTTGAGGTCCTTGGCCCGGGGCTACTGGTGAAGTACCACCCTGGGCCGGGACCGGGAACTTGCTGCTTGATGCCGGAAATTAAATTTCACGGCGTATCACCCGTAAAATAGAAAACAGATGCCGTTTTCGAGAGAGCAGATGCAAAAGGCCTCCAATCTCTCTAAACTTCGTCGTCTTTTTCCAGTACGTCCTATTGTTGCAGGCTTTTTGGATTACCGAAGTAGGCAGGATTTTTCTGACGAATGCATACAAACTGGAAAACGTAAACACACCATGTGTTTCTACCTCGGAAGATTTTACACCTCAAACTCGTCTTCATCGTAGTAAGCTATGGCAGTTTAGTCAGCAGTTTAGGGAAAGAAACGTGAAAGTCAAACTTGCTAATGATAAGCTCTACGCGGATGGCAAACAGTACGCCTATTCATCACAGAGTGACGAGGTCATTTTGATGAGGCGATTTCGTCCTGATAACAGGTCTGAACAGTAGCATAAGGTAACACGCAACAAAAAAGGGATAGATGTATTATTAATTCTTGCTAACTTTCGTAGTCTCATTTCTAAACAAGAGGATCTTGCTTCCACAATTGATGATACTAATGTCAACATAGTAATTGGCACCGAAACATGGTTATAACTCCTCAAGTTCTCAACGAGGAGCTGCTTCTGAGTGAATCGTTCCACCTTTTGCGTAAAGATCGTACATTGTCAGGGGGGGGGGGGTCGTCATTGCTGTTAGCAAATCTATTACTGAGATACCAATGTCTGCCCCGTCCATCGGGACGGGGCAGAAGTTTTCCGGAAAAAATGTTTGACTGCATTGAAAGTATCTTATATCGCTAACCTGATTCTTGTATAATGTTAGGCGGGTAGTTTAGGTACCCTGGTGTTAACTGGAAAGAAGAAAAAATTTCAACCGGATGTTCAAACCTAGTTGAAGCCTCACATTTTCTTGATATAGTAAGCGTTTTTAATCTCTTTCAACTCGTGACTCAGACAACCAGAAACAATGCTAGTCTGGACTTGGTTTTTGTGTCTTCCCTTATGATATGAAGATAGTTCATGTTCTTGATAAAATCAGTGATCATAATACTATTTTGTTGAAATGCTACTTCTGATTGAATATGAAATTACAGCGCTAAAAGTAATTTATGACTACAGTAAGAACGACAAAAACGCACCTGTTCTTTCTTTTCAAGGTTTCGCGTCTACATAACTCTGATTTTGATACAAGATCTGTTGAAGCGAACTGGAATATGCTTAAAACAAAGTTTAAAAAACTGAAATCTACTTTCATTCAAAATATTGTGCTAGAAACGAATGCTGGATGGCCGTGGTTTACAAACAGACTAAAGACATTGTCCAACAAGAAGAAACATCTGTTTTTGAGAGCGAAGTTAAGTGACTTTGCCTCAGATTGGTCTAAGCATAACGAGTGCTACAAGAAATACAAATCAGAAATTAAGAAGGCAAAAAACAAGTATTACATGAGTGATCTCATAAAATTATTGAGAACTAATTCTCAAAAAGTTTGGAAGGTCATTGGTCCCAATCAAGAGCGAACTTTGCCCAGTATATGTAATGATCACGGACAGGAGCTCTTCCACCACGAATCAGCAACCGTCTTTAATGAATATTTTGTATCTGCATTTACCGAGGAACTGTTTCCCTTACCATGTGATTCAGTATGTGTTTCGCCTACTGTATTATGTGAGCATGTCACATTTAAACAAGAAGGACTTTTGGCCAGCATTGACAGACTTTCCCCATGCTCGGCACCCGGAGATGACGAAATGTGTCCAAAACTTTTTAAAATAACCCGAACAATGTCTTCTCACTTGCTATCTCTTATTTTCGAGCAGTGAGTAGAACAAATGTACCATCCGGCAGACTGGAGGTTTGAGAGAGTGTTACCAATAGTTTTGAAGTTTGAAGTTTGAAGTTTATTTGGTTTCTCACGGGCCAGGCCCGGTAGGGAGGTAGAGACAAAAGGCATTTCTGCCTGACTGGGCCTCTACCCCCCACAGTTCATTACAGCACAACTTGCATTAGTTGCCATCTATACGTAAAGAAAGTAATCAAAATACATATATCTACAGAGCAGCAAACATGCACACTTTTTACACAATATCGTAGAAAAAACATTTTACGAATATAAACAAGGATTAATATATCCTCATATGAATATAATATTACAAAAAATAGAAAAAATAGAAAAACAATTCACAAAATGTCTTAAAATTCTAAACCCACCTAGATAATGCCACACAAAGATGACTATCATTCATACGACATCGATTCGTAATCAATGACGTATAATCACAAAATGAAAGGAGCAAAAAATGATCAAAGGAGCAAAAAAAATGATCAAAGGAGCAAAAGAAATAAGAAAACAATTCACAAAAAGTTTTAAAATTCTAAACCTAGCTAGATAATGCCACACAAAGATGACTATTTTTCATACGACATTGATTCGTAATCACTGACTCATAAACACAAAATAATCAAAAAAGCGAAAAAAAAAATCACAAAAGATATGTACACAAAAGGTTACAGCCATGTAACAAACACATTCGTCATTGCAACACTGGTAGGCGCAAAAACAAAACAATTTCTACTACGTGTAATATATATCGTTTTGTACAAGGGTGTGTCTGATGCTACTGTTGTATTTATTAAATGATACTGTAAAATCAGTAAAATCAGTACGCCCTTCAAAAATGTTTAGTAATGTAGGAACCTGATAATTTAGTTTTTGTTTTCCATAATTTGTCCTGACCTTAGGAGTCTTGTGTTTGGCGTTTCTAAGGAGATAGGGTTGCGATGGCACTTCATCCATTTGATAGAGTTTTTCTTTGTATATTGTCTGCATAAGTTTAAAGTAATAAATCTGGTTTGCTTTAAGCATGTTATGTTTTGCAAAATATAGACTGCTATAAAAATCCCGAACATTTCCTTCATAGTTTTCTAAAATGCGCAAAAACTTTTTCTGAAGAATAATTAATTTGCTATAATTTGTGGAAGTGGTTGTCCCCCATGCCATAATTCCATAACAAAGTTTTGAGTAAAACAAAGAGTAATATAAGTTTTTGATAAGCCACTTTGGTAATAAATTTGCTATTTTATATATACAGCCTAGTGTTCTCGATAGGTCCCCTTTTAATTTGTTCACGTGAGTGTTCCAAGTAAGTGCTTCGTGAAACCAGACACCGAGAAACTTTTGTTCTATAACCTGAGATATGGGAGTGCTATTATATATCAGTTGTATTACACTATTGTCGTGCTTATTGATAGGTCTAAATATAATGTACTTTGTTTTGTCCACATTTAGTTTAAGCGTGTTTGTTTCCAGCCATTTTGAAAGTTTATGAAGATAGTCATTTGCCTGTTGTTCTAAGGACGCTTTTGTATTGCTGCAGAAGAAAACATTGGTATCGTCAGCGTACATTACCATATGTGGGGAATTTGGGATGTCTGTAATATCATTTATATATATAAGAAAAAGTAGTGGGCCCAGTATGGAGCCCTGGGGCACTCCATATTTTATTTCTAATTGCTGAGAAGCGGCGTTACTGACTTGTACAAACTGCTTACGATTTCGGAGGTAGGACTTGATTAGGTCAGACGCTACGCCACGTACACCACAAGTCTGAAGTTTTGACAGTAAGATATTGTGTTGTATCGAATCAAAGGCCTTGCTCAAATCTAGAAATAACCCGAGTGTATATAGTTTATTTTCGATGTTGGTTATAATTATGTCTTTTATATTTGTAAGAGCAAGTTCAGTCGATTTGTCCCTTTGAAAACCATATTGGGACCTAGCGATTACGTTGTATTTTGAAAAAAACCTTTGCAATCTAACGTTTATCACGCTTTCAAATATTTTTGAGAATATTGGCAAAACAGATATTGGTCGGTATTTTTCTAGGTCATTTTTGTTTCCCCCTTTATGCACCGCACTAACCCTTGCGACTTTGAGTTCGTCCGGATATATTCCTGTTTGCAGCATGTTGTTTATAATATGTGCCAGGACTGGGCTTATTATATTTGAAACCATTTTAACTGGCAAGGATTTTATTTCGTCAGCCCCAGCCGCTACACTTGTCTTTATATTTTTTATCAGATTACTAACTTCGCATGGGGAAGTAGGCTCGAGCATTATAGAGCTTGAGATATTTGTAGTTTTATTTGTGGAACTGATTTTGCTGCCAGTTTCCCTTTCTCGCGGAGCACCAACGTTTACAAAATGCTCATTGAGGGTATTTGCAAGTTCCTCACCACCTATATTTCTACCGTTTATAGTTATGTTATCCACACCACAACGAACAGAGTCTTTATTTGTTATGCTATTAACCGTGTCCCACAGTTTCTTCGGGTTATTGTAAATACTATGAAACTTGCTCAAAAAGTATTCAGATTTTGCTCTCTTAAGGTCGGAACTAAGCTTATTCCTGATTTTTTTAAATTCACTCAGCAGCGCTTTATCACGCGACCTCACGAAACAATGGTACATGTTATTTTTTATTCTAATTCTTTTGTATAGGTCGTCATCCACCCATGGCTTACGGAGTTTGGGTTTTGCCTTTTTTCCTTGTAATATAGGGAATGCACAATCATATAACTTCTTAAATTCACTTAAAAACTTGCTATAAGCAGTGTCCGCACTTTCTTCTAAGTAAACGTCTGTCCAATCAAATCTCTTAACGAGTTCATGAAATGTGCTAAGTGTTGTTTCGTTTATTTTTCGGTAGCAGTAATTAACTGGGTCAATTTTTTTGCCTTGTTTCGGACGGCAGCTTAGGCAGAAAATGGGCAGGTGGTCACTAATGTCCTGTGTGCAAATTCCAGGGTACAATTCAGTTTGGTTAATGTTTGTTATGCATACGTCTATTGATGTGGCACTCTCAGTTGTTATTCTGGTTGGTAGCGATATCACGTTTGAACATCCATAGGACAGAACGAGGTCATTGAAATCGGTCGCGTGAGACTCATTTGCAAGTGTGTCGATATTTATATCACCCATAACCATAAAAGAGTGCTTCGTTAAACAAAGAAAATTAAGCAAGTTGTCAAGGAAATCAAGAAACACAGATTTGTTTCCCGTGGGTGGTCTATATGCAGCAACAACAAACATTGTTTCCATGCGAACAACTAGACACTCAATATCTGCATTGATTACAGAATATTCGTCCACAACAGTAAAAGAAATAAAAGACTCTAGATATATCAAAATTCCACCTCCTCGTTTTTTATCTCGGTTTAAATTTACGCAGTTGTAATTCGCAAAACTCGGCGGTATCTCGTCTTCTCGCAACCATGTTTCCGTGAACAACAAGGCATCAAAGCGCAAGCAGAGGGAATCAAAAAAGAAATCAAGGGCGTCTTGTTTTCTTCTTATACTTCTGGTATTTAGGTGAATTGCAGAAAAACATGGCTTGTAATTTCTGTATCTATCATTGAATTGCTCACTCTTAAAGTATTTACATGACTCAGCATCCATAAAAGTGAGGAAACAGTATCAAATGACGAGTGCAAAATCAGAAGTCTACGTCATTCTTTCCAAATCAGCCGTACACACAATCTTCAAAACATTCAAGCCATCATCCTTACGCGCAAACACTTTTCCACCCGTAGTCCAGACGTACTTCCACCTGACTTCTTTCTTTTTAGCGATAGCTGCCCCCAGCAGTTGTTTGCTTTGTCGTGTGAGATGCTCATTGACGAACACAGGCGTGGTCGTCCTAGCCAAAGTGTAACCAAGGGCTGCAGCAGTGAGCTTCTTTTTTTTGCCTTCATAAGTACAGCATTTCTCTTCGTGCGTTGTATGAAGCGCACGACTATGTTTTGCTCACCTGGTTTTGATGTTGGTACCCTATGGCAGATATCTATGTCTGAATTTGTAATTGGCTCCTCCAGTACGTCACCAATCATTTTGATGACGTCA
>JAZHYW010000104.1:0-18170 GCA_037355805.1 Ixodes ricinus
CGCTGAGGCGAAACTGACCCTGGCTCAGGGTTGGGCAGTATCGCGATACAAAAGTATCGCGATAGTATTTCAGAAATACATTTCGTATCTGTATTTCTGTATCGCGATACAAGTTTTTCACCAGTATCTGTATTCCTGTATCGAAATACATTTTGAGCGCTTCGTTGTATCGCGATACAATCAGGGTGAAATGTATTTCGTTACATTTCTTGAGAAATACTCCCCCCCCCCGAAAAAAATACAAATCCAAACGCATTTTCGTTTTTTATTTCTGTGGGCACTAGGGTCAAGGAGATGCTGGGGCATTGTTACCATGCTGACCAAGGTTCCTTCCGATTCTCCAAACTATTTTTCTATGCGTCCTCTTCTCTCTTCTGAGAAGTGTTGCGTAGTCGGGGACTCGAACCAGGTGGCGTGCCAGGAGTGGAGTCAGAGCATCTTGTGCCACAGGTCCTTAGGTAGGGGTTTCTTGAGTCATTGTTTGCTGGCATTCAAAGCCCACTGCTAACCGTCTCTCTTGCCTTAGCGTAGTACACCCAGCCGGCAAAGCTGAGTCACAGTCCGTTGCAGCACAAGCCTGGTGGTAGTTGACTTGAAATAGTAGGATGACTCAGGCAGTGAAGTTCAATAGATATTCGAATGCGTCTGCGGCTGCGCCCGTAATATTGCACGGTTCAAGGGTACGTTATCAGCCGAAGGGAAAGGGACCCGCTGCTCTGGTGATCCAAAACCCAGGAAGGTCAGACGTGGCCTCGCTGTGCTGACCCAGACATCGTACACCTGCGACTCGTCTCGAGCGCGCTGTTTCTCGGAGAGCTCGCGCCTGTGCCAGCAATATCAGGTCGCAATCCACGAGGTCTCTATTTGGAGTATGCAAGAGGAAACTTGAGGACTGCAATCCAAGCGTCGGTGGTGGAGGGTCGGCAGGAAGGACCTTCACAACAGGGATGCCAGAGTATCGTTTTTTTCTACCGTAACAAAAGATAAGACATGTGTTCCTGGGTGCTTCAGGTGGTCCACTATTCTTAAAAATTCCAAATGACACTACCTTCACGGTCTTCAACGAGGCAAACCTACAACGAAAGTACGTATTGTCCTTTCATAAAGCAGCGTGGTAAAGTTTCATGTTCAAGGCCACAGCTACAGATAAAGAATACCAGTTCATTCCACCGTGACGTCATGTGATAAATGTTGACAGGGGCGTCCTTATTGGACAGAGGCGTGGTGACGTTATGATGGGATTTAGGATGACATAGAATTTGTTTAGAAGTCGATGTCTTTTCGCATCCCTCGTCAGACAGACAGGATGTCAGGAAAGAGACCGCGGTCAGTCCTTGATGGAACGTTTTTTGAGCCCATTGAAGACTGCCCGTCGTTCGAAATCACCACCCTCAAGGCAAAGTGCCAAACCTACGGGAAAGTAATTTCAAGATCAAAAACTTCCACTTCAAACTTCAAGCTTTATCTCATTCGGCGTCTCAAACAAATTTGAAAAATGTATTGCAGTATCAGTATTTCTGGTCTTCCTAAAATGTATTCCTGTATTTGTATTTCCAAATACTGTTTGCCTCTTTCTGAAATGTATTTCCGATACGTATCGCGATACACTTTTACAGACATATTTCAGTATCAGTATTTTAGCTACTATTTTAATGTATCCCAGTATTTGTATTTCCAAATACATTTTAAAGTATTTCTGCCCAACCCTGCGGGCCTGGCTCGCCACGCAGAAACCCACTTATGTACACGCGCGGGCTTCTGGAATAATCGGCGTAGAAGGTTCGACGCGTAGAACATTCTGACCTCGAACAAGCAACAGGATTCTCGAATTTTCCGGAACACCAAATTCCAGGAACAAACAAAATACACGTCACGCCCAGGAATTGAACCCTGGCCTTTCGCGTGATAGGCAGGCGCGATAACCGTTAGGCCACGCGCGCGCTGCCCACTAGGCCAGCTGCGCGCGCGGTAATATACTACCAGGCCCGGCCTTACATCATCAAGTGCCCTAGGTTAACTCCGGCCGTGGCTCCCCCCCCTTTTTTTTAATGCGCCCTTGTCTACTTGTCTACTAGGTACCACATCGCGTTGTTACTAAACATGTGAGTAATGGCCCAGCACGAGCGTTTCGTCAGACGATAACCGCGTTCCAAAAATGAAGGGCGCTCTGTTCAAATAAATAAAAAAGCTAAAATAATTTCAAAGAGGGGCGCGGCGGCGCCCCGTATTGATGGCACCCTGGGCGACCGCCCAGGTCGCCCACCCCTAAAGCCGGCCCTGTATACTACAATGATGTCTTTAATTCTCCAGTGGAGTAAACTATACCAACTGTCTCTCAACCCCCCCCCCCCCCCCCAAAAAAAAGGCGTTCTCTTTTTTCCGATGGCATATGCTGTTGTTGATTTTGCATATATTACCAGGGAAATACCAATAGAGCATGTATCAATCGTAAAAGATCTTGGCGCGTGTGTTGATGCTGGTTTAACTTTTGGAACCTATATATCAAATTTTGTCGTATGGAATGCATATAGAATGTTCGAGGACTAAGTATTTCGAGTGACGAAGTATTTAAAGAACCCCACTCTTTTATGCGTCTTTTCAATTCTTTAGTAAAGTCACGACTTGAACTTGTGTCTGTCATATGAAACTCGATATCCAAAATGCATGCTATGAGCATTGAAGATCTCCAGAAAAACGTTATTCGAATTGCACATGACCCATTATTTGAGCGCCGCTTTTATTGCAACTATGAATATATACTAAACTGTTTTCTTTCTTTCTTTCTTTCCTTCCTTCCTTTCTTTCTTTCTTTCTTTCTTTCTTTATTTCTTTATTTATTTATTTATTTATTTGTTTTTCTCCTCTGGCAGAGCCCGAAGAAAGGCCGGGGCAAAAGGTTAAAAAAAGCCTGACGTGGCACCGGTCCCTTACAGTTCACATATAAAAATAACATGAAAGTGAATTCAATCTGACAAAATAATACAACATGATAACAAAACTTTTACCGAACTGAGACACACATTCTCAACACATATGCAACAATAAAGGGCATATATATATATAAAGATAAAAATGCGGACTGAAATGCAAAAAACGAGAATACAGATTATAATCAACAGACAAAGAAAAAAACAAGACATCTAACGAACACACAAATAACAAGCATCATTATAGCTCACTTTGCGGAAACTGAACAGTATATTACCAACAAAATATAACAAGGTGAGTCATGCACATAAAATAAAACAAAGATGAACTTTGAAGGTATAAAATATAATACAACACTGTTTGGAAGCTTGGACGAATTTTATATGTCACTGCCTACCAGCGGTGCTCTATAATTCTTTCTTATAATAAAGGGAACGATTTTGTATAGTTCACATGAGAAGGATCATGCCTTGAATTTTGATATTGACTAAAATGTTAGAAGTAGTATGTGATATCTCTGGACCTTTTTGGCCGGTAATTTTATAGTATCGGAACTGTGTAATCATAGTAAGGATACTGTAGCTTATCTAAAAAAAAATAAGGAATAATACAATGTTTCAACCATCCATCTCAGCACAGGGCTTGCCGCTCTATAAATACAGCCAAGAACTCATAATAATTCTGAGTTTAGTTTGCTTACGTGTGTATCCCATTTTAGCACTTGGTTAAACCACTAACCCAGAACATTTTTGCTCTGTTACTTGATCTATTAAATCGCCTTCAAAATCAATCTTAAAGAACGCTTGCAAAGGAGAAAAACATTGTTTTAAACAGCTTGGATGAAAAAAGGATGTCCTAAAACGACTTTACAACAAAGCAAAAAAAATTAGAGCTATATTTACGGCGCTATACGAATTTGTAGTTGGCGCCCGCGGGCGCCGCGAAAAGTGGCCCTTACTTATAACGTGACTGGCCCTTATTTATCACGTGACTGGCTCTTATTTATCACGTGGTGCTTGCGCTCTTTCGGAAGCTTCCTACCCTTTTGAAAATTCTCATTTGTATGAGAAATTTCTTGTGTGTTGTGAATCATCCAACACCATCCATCAAACACATGTGAATCATCCAAGACATATAAGAACATATACGAACCATGTGAGAACTATATAAGTAGAACCATATAAGGACCATATCAGAACTATATGAGATATGTGACAACACACAAGCGCCATATAAGAGACCTGTGAGAAGTTTCCTATCCGTTTCTTATATGGTTCTTATATATTTTATGAAGTTCTTATATAGTTCTTACATGGTTCTTATATGTTCTTATATGTCTTGTATGATTCATGTGTTTATTGGACAAAATAAATTTCTCATACAAATAACTTCTTTCACCAGGGTATGGCCTCTAAAAGTAACTTATTTATCTCTGTTTAAAGTATAACAAAAAACTAAGATTAATAAGTAACTTTTAGAGCCCAAACGAAACTCCCGAAAAAGCGCAAGCAGACGTGATAGACCTGTGCGCCGGTCAGATGACGGCGGCGGCGCCCGAAGCAGACGAACTTGTGCGGCGGCGGCGGCGACGGCGGCCTGGAGAAACGCGTTGAAGCGATGCCGCACAACGCTCAGCGTGCGGCGGTGGCGGTGACATGCGAGTGGCGGCGCGCGGGCGTGCCACGTGACCAGCGGCGGCTCCCGCGGGCACCAACTACAAATTCGTTTTGCGCCGTGAATATAGCTCTAAATTTTTTTTCTTCGTTGTAAATTCGTTTTATAATATTCTTTTTCCATCTAGCCTGTTTGAAAAAAAGCTTTTTTTCCTTTGCATGGGTTCCTTTAAGGGAGTTTCTAAGACGTTTTGTTGCTGGTTTAAAAATAACATATTTTGTTTTGCTTGTGTTTAACTGTAACCCATTGGAACTCAGCCATTTTGAAAAATTTACAAGATAGGCGTTTGCCCTTTCCTCCAGGCATTCTGGAGTGGCTTCACTAAAAAAATATTAGTGTAATCTGCATACATTATTAACTCTGGGGAACCAAAAAGGCTTACGTTATCATTTGTATAAACTAAGAAAACTAAAGGCCTAATATGGAACCGTGCGGGACGCCATGAAGTGTTATTTCCTTATCTGATTCGAGACTGTCAGTTTTTACGTATTGCTGCCGATTTGTTAAATAGCTATTTAGTAATGCGAGCGCGACCCCGCGGATGCCGTAGTGTTCCAGTTTTCTGAATAAAATATAATGCTGAACGGTGTCGAATGCTTTCCTCAAATCTAGAAACAGTCCGAGTGTCTTCTTGTCTTGTCTTCAATATTTGCAACCAATTTCTCTTTTTTGTCCAGAACAGCTTGCTCTGCTGATTTTTCTTTTGGAACCCATATTGGGCGGTTGATATGATACTATGATTTGTGAAAAAATCTTTCTAGGCGGTTTCTTATTACGCCTTCAAATTTTTTTGAGAATTTTGTCAGTACAGAAATGGGCCTATAATGTTCGATACTTTTTACTACCGCCCTTGTAAATAGGAGTAACTTTAGCCAGCTTCAAATCAGTCGGGAAAATACCGCTCTCTAACATGCTATTCGCGAGGTGTGATAGTATAAAGCTGATAATTCTAGCTACATGCTTGAGTGGTTGAGCCTTCAGGTCGTCGTCACCCGCTGCTACGCTTTTCTTTATTTTATCAATGAGTATTTCGATTTCATACATTGTTGTCGGGAAGAACATTATCGAATTAGTTATCTTCGTCGTTGTCATCACGTCAACGTCGGCGTTTGTATTGCCTTCTGATACCATACTTCCGCCGATATTTATAAAATGCTTGTTAATTTCGTTTACCATTTCAACGCCCGTCACCTGGTTCCCGCCGATTAGGATTTCTTTCACTGCGTTTTTTTGTTCTTTCAGGTTTTCTACACTGTTCAAAACTTCCCATGCTTTTCTTTGGTCATTGTGAAGAGACATACATTTTTTTATAATATTTGCGTTTGGCCGCTTTCAAATACGAGTTTAGTTTATTTCTAATTTTTTTTAAATTCTCTTAGTACGTTCAGATCACGCGAACGCAAGAATACGTGATATATTTTATTCTTTTTATTTCTTTTCTTTACAAAACATGCGGTTACCCAGGGTTTCCTAATTTTATTACTTTTCTGTTTTGATTGTTTTTAAGGAAAAGGATGCGTCATAAGCAGCTTTATGCTTCCCATGAAACATATTAAATGCTGAACAAGGATTTTCCTCTGTGAACACTTCTCCCCAGTCTGTTTCTTCTAAAAGACAAGTAAAAGTATTCATCGTTTCATCGTTTATATTTCTATAAAAAGGTGTTTCAGTTTGCTTTGTCTTTTTGTGCACAGGCACAGGCTAAAAATAGGAAGATGATCACAGATGTCCTCTATAAACGCACCAGATACAAGCTTATTTGCAAGCACATTTGCAACAAAGATGTCATATTGAAGTGGCACTATTTTCACTAACCCTGGTAGACAGCGTTATTTCGTTGTTACAGGCATATTGATTTAAAATATCCCGAAACTCTCTGGCATGTCCATAATTAGCAATTGTATTAAGATTGATATCTCCAAGTATCAGAAATGGTAGAGAAAATTCACCCAAAAATTGTAGCAAGTTATCAAAAATTTCTAAGTCAGTAACATTGTCAGAAGGTGGCCTATACACAGTTGCAATATACACAGACTCTACGTTGGCAACCAGACACTCAATATCATTATTCATTAATTTAAAATCTTCTATTACTTTGTAGTTTAAGTTTTCTTTAAAATACATGGCTATTCCACCACCCCTCTTTGCAGTTCTGCATAAACTTTCAAATTTGTATCTTTCAAAATAGGGCGGAGCCTCGTTCGCAGTGAGCCACGTTCCTGTAAATAACATTACATAAAATTAACTGATAGTGGTTGAAAGAAAAGGTCAAGCTTGTCCTGTTTATTTCTAATACTTTGTGTGTTTAAATATTTTTTTTGTTTATTTTGTGTGTTTAATTTAAAATATTTTCACTTCCGATTTCGTGTACCAGAAGAACTGTTCGTGAGTTTGTATTTTTGCGTAATCTTATAAATGGGGCAATTGATTCTGCGCATCCTCTTGGGAAAGTTAATTTTCATGCTCCTTTACGTGTAACTAGACATTTTGATAGTTTTTACGTTCACTCGCCCTGTCATACTTCACCAGTTTCTCGGATCCAGTCATTGTCCACCTCAACTGGACATTTCGTCACCACTTACATAGTACCGCAGCCAATTGAATGAGCACTTATCTGCCTATTAACTTTTTCTATTTGTTGCTTGGCAAAAATTTGTTTTCTTTTTTGCTTGTTGACGATGCTATACAAAAGTGCATACATTCTTGCTTATTTTTGGACTCCTAAATAAAGAATTTTATTATTAATAATAATATTATTATTATTATTATATTAAATATTGTTATTATTAATATTGTTATTATAAGTATCTTTAATATATACAATTGCTGGTTAGCCGCTGGTTTCAAGAAAGAACAAAAACTGGACTTTCGATTTCTGGCAAGTCTTGCCACCCTGATTAAAAATATTATAGCCTATTTCGCCCTACATGCTGAATGCTGAGAGACGGTCTCTCGTATAACTAATTACGATCTTCTAATGCTAAAATATACGCTACCATACTTACTGAACAACTTAAATAGCGGCAAATTGCACTCGATTTCACTCACTATAAAATAAGTTCGTAAATTTCATGGGTAAAACATCTTCGGGCAAATATGCCTGTCTGTGTTTCGGAAAAGACTATTTTTTTTGTTTCCTTTATCTATTTGTCAGGTTGTTCTGGCAGCATTTTTTCGGTCATTATGCTATCATTATTGCAAAGTTTTATTTGACAAACGCAGCATAACCCATATTCAAAAGAGATCTTGTAGATTACACTGGAAACACATGCTACATAATCCTACTGTGATTTTTCATACAATCTCCTTGAGCGGCAGCGAAACGACTCAAACATTTCAAGCTCATATCTGTACTAAACGCCATGCATATACCAAATTTATCACAGATTGATTTGGAGTTGGGGGATGTCTTATGGGAAAACAACATGACCAGGAACTTTTTTGTTCGGGATTTTTTAAACTTTCTTGCTTGATGAAACAATGCAAGAAAGCAGTTTGGACATGAAATTTTGGTGTGACACCATGATGGAGCGTCTGATGTTCTTCTTTTTTCATACGATAGTGGTGTGTGTTGAGTAGGGTATTTCCCTTTTTTAGTTTGTTCACCGCTGTTCACCTGTTCTGTCCGCGATAAAAAATGTAGCTGTATTAGAGACGTTCTCCTTCTATTCTCTTGGTGTCACCTTTAGTATTTCCTCAGTTTCGGGTTGCTTCCTAATGTTCAATACAAGCTAGTTGACTTGCGCCCTTACGTTATTTTCATATTAGGTAAAGGTTAAGCTTAATGCACTAAGTAATAAATGTATAAACACGCTATATAGACCGTTCAATATATCTCTTCCAGACGTAATCAATGGTCTAGAGTCCGCGTTTATTTCAGCACACTGTGAGACTATTTTATTCACCTAGCGTTTTATTGAGACAAGGTGAAGAATTAATACCAAAGGTGTGTCTGTTAATCTTTCGATTATTAAAAAAGGTCAAAATTTTGACATTTAAGGTATCTTTATTAAAGCGACGTCTAAACTTCATGACATATTTGAGAATCAATATAAATAACTGCACAAAATTTAAAATGTAAGGACATTTTATGCAATTTGCTTTTATTAACGATTTTCTACATTCGTTATACGCGAAGTGTGTTACTTTGCTTTAATAAAAAAAGGAACGCAAGTCAATCTACAGCATACCTAGCACCTACACTTCTCTGATATAGATTCAATTCGCAAAGTCACAAGCAGTTCTAGCGACTCTAGTGACAGGGGTTAAGCAAGGTGACACTATAAACACGATCGCGGTTATTGAATATGCATGCGCGGGAAAAAAATTGAGGCACAATGTTTTATTCGGGGAGGGACATATATCTTCCTCGAGTGTCTCTAATTACTGAGTTAGTGGCGAGAAAGCCCATTTTTTTATAAATACTTTTCTGATCTTCCGCCTTCAAAAATAAGACGTTTCCCGGCCAAGCGTGATAAAATCGTTCACTCTATACTTGGCTGACAAGCAAGAGCGTATGCCCTTATTTCGTGAAGACCACTTCTGGGTACGCGGGACACCTCGCCCGCTCCTAGCTGATGTAACAGCGTCAGGAAATTAGAAACAAGGATCGTTATCTCAAATGCGGCTGTTTGCAACACGAGCCGGAAAAGGGACCTCGGTGCAACTGCCCTATTCTTGGACCTGCCCAGGGCCCTCCTGGTAACAGACTGACCAGGACAAAATTAAACTAGCCATGCCAGCTAAGAGAGCGTTCGACTCCAGAAGGAAGCGTTTTCTTCGGAAATTGATGAACTAGAGACCTACATCACGAGGCTCTGCTTCGAGAGACTATATAAGGTAGGGCGGTGTCTGCAATGAGTCCAGAACCTCCTCCGAACTGGACCGAGCTCAAGCGAAGCAGGCAGTAACCATGAGGGCCCTGGTAAGTTCTCCACGTGCGGACGGTGTTGCTTGAGAAGCCAAACGGATGGCTTACCTTATTCATATGAATTGGAGTGCCGCCAGTGAACATTTAAAGCTGAGTAACTAGCACGTAATTGGGTCGTATCTCGAAGTCAGAGTTTGTCTCGATTTTTAAATAGAGTAAATTATTTCGGTGTGACAGCGAAACCGTAGGGTGTAAATTGTTCTGTACAAAAAAAGAAAAAAAGGCATCGCGAATGGGCAAACACAAGCAATTGAGTTTGAGCAGGCGTTGTCCTGTCATACTTACTTGTCCTTGTATCAAATGTGCTATTTTATTCGGAAAGAAAACTGCACCCACTAGCGCAGCACCCTAACGTTATGTATATAGTAAGCTTCATCGAAGAATTTATAGTTTGCCGCTTGCAGTGCCAGTGCTTTTAATCACTCGTTACAAAAACAAAACTACAAAGTCGCAAAGCCTTGCTCGCCCCTCGATCAGTGAAATAAATATTTGATCATATAACCCGTACTGATATGTGACAGAACCAGGGTGGCGTATTTGAGTTAAAAGCAAACATTTCCCGAAGATTAATTTTTCACTCTGGAGACGTGGTACGATCAAGCATCTTGAATATATTTTCTTTAAAGGAAGGTGAATTTGTTCTTCAGAAAAAAACGATTCAGAGGGATTCTCAGTATTCTTACAACGTAAATTTGAATATCACGTTCTTCTTTTCCCAAAGATGTAACTAAACGCGAGAAAACACGAAAGACCTCAGAGGAGTAGTTACGTCATACCCATATCTTTCGGCCGCCAAGCGCGTGTCACTTGAGTGGGCAGGCGCGTACAATGGCTATCTTGCCAGGTATATTCCCCGCACTGACACCGGCCGTGACGAATTTATATGAGCTTTTTGAAAATAGCAGAAGTGGGCTTCCATAGCGTTGATAGGCGCTGAATATGAGTGAGAGCTGAGATTCTGAAAACTCTCGATATGACGTTACGATCCGGAAAGGCGGGGGCTTCTGCGGCCCTTTGAAACCGATTTTTCGCAGTCTCCGTGCTCCAAATTGAAAACGATTCTTGATATCAGTAATCCTGAAGGCCAAATGGGGGCGATTAATATAATTTTCTCAAATACAGGACCGCTTGAGGTTCCCTCTAAGCTCGTTCACGACAAACTAGAATCAAGTAAGGATCACTAGGAAGACTTCTTTTGGCATGTCGTTCTCACTTAGGAGGCATGAAGTAACTGATTTTGTACTGAAGCATAGGGGGATCATCAAGAGTTATCTCCCTTAAGGTGCTAGGTTAGATTTATTGTAGAAGACGTTGTCACAGCCATGCATCGCGCGTGTTTGCTTATTTGTGATTGTCAGTAACTTACTGCAGAATAAGGTTATCATTATGGATATTAGAGCAGATTAGAGTTCAGTGTGAAATCACAAAACAAGTAACCCAACGAGTCATTTTTCTTTTTTCTAAAGTTGTCAGTTACTTCGTTTTTAGTTTTCATACTGTTGTGTATCAATAAATGCATCGCCATCTTTTTGTGCAGGTGATCTTGTGCGTGTTCGCCGTCATGGTGGGCGTTGCCCTTGCGGGCGGCTACGGAGGTTACGGAGGCGGCTACGGCCACGGCTACCACAAGACGGTTGCGGGGCCCTCATTCCTCGTGAAGACCGTCCACCACGTGAGCAAAGTTAGCCACGGTGGCGTCCACAGCAGTCATCTCATCGGCGTCGGTGGGCACGGTGGAGGATACGGACATGGCTGGCATTAGTCGGAATACAAGTAGAAAAGCAAGCTGAGAGGCGACCCGCCCAGAAGGGCGTCTTTTGGGACAACTGGTCACACGAATTCTTCAGGGCGCGACATCGGCTTCAAGAACTGGCTGTACGCGAATCTTCAGAATTGCCTGAAATCCTTCGTTCCGGCGAGACTTTGTATATTTTGTATAGTTTTGTGTATGAAAAATAAATGAGAACTGAATGATTGAAATATAAGTGGACTTCTTATTGACAATAATGAAAGTCAACAAGGACTTTATGCATTTGGTGAGCGATTTTCGAAAACTCCGGTGCATATGCATCGGCTCAGAGCACGTAAACATACGAGTTCCGCTATCGATAACTAACAGTAAATGCAATGCTTGGATTTGGGCTATTTGGTTTGTCATTCTGAGGTATACTGCGCTGCGAAGTTACACTTAACACATAAAGACGTGAACTATGAGATTACTTGAAAGACAGTTAAGAGCATGACGTACTTGTGAAAGCGCAGACTAACAACTGTTTCTTTTTTGTTTCTCCTTCTTCCTTCTTTATACCCTTGTTTAAAGGATGTAGATTGCCTGACAATACACGGAATTGAAAATTAATGACTTTAAGGGCAATTGCAGACAGGGAGTTCTAGAGGACAGATACATGCTGGAGTTTAGACGACGCGTATGTACCTGAGAAATCGTGGAAACGACAGGGATGTGTAATTGCAAAATAACTTTAACGGCAGATATTATTTAAAAAAATATTATGTCTGGGTCCTCCTGTCGAATTTCACTATTGTATATATTCGAGCCCAATCTACAGGCATGAGAAGCCCTAAAACATACGCGCAAATTGCACCACACACTAGAGAAAATAAGAAATATCTACTCTAACCAAGTTACAGTAAGCGCATAGGCCAGCTGGTAGAAGATTACCATGATGATTTTAACCCGAGTCTAAAGCAGATAGAGGAATCGTTTTTTTTACAGTAGAAGATAAACTAACGTGGAGAGACAAGGTATCTAACTCAGCTGATAATTTGACTTAACCACCCTCCTTATATACAAAACCCTAACCGCCACAGAACTACCGAAGATCATTTTCTTCAAGGTCGTGCGCACAAAACTTACTTACATCACGAAACAAACCAAATGTAACAACAACCTACAATGCACCACCACATTTCCGTTTAGACAAAAACTTTGTAGACTGCTTGAAATCACACAAAAAATATATATGCTTTTGAGCAAGGGCACATATACTGTGTGTCGTGGTTGAAAATTGAAAAATCATAAAGCAAATAAAAATTAGAAAAAAATCGAAAATTATTTTCTGAGTTCTAGACGTTGTCTGTTTCTGTTACTTTCTCTTTCACAGTAAATTGTTTTCCTCCTACTCCAGTAGCGGGTTAAAATCATCACGGTTATCTACTCCAAAAAAATAGACATTTCAGAAATTGGATCTAGAAATGAACGATCAACACGTTGCTGATCTCTCTTAAAGGTCTTGATGAAGGCACGGAGATGTACTTATCTGAAAATACCACGTAACGCTCCCTCCTAGGCTTGCATCACAAACAACACTCACACGTGCGACGAACAACAAAATAACGAAAAAGAAACAACAGAGGCAACGGAACTTGTGGCTGATATCCCTGAAGGTAGAGAGGGAAAAATAGTTTCCCCTTGCACAACTTCTGTGACCTGGATGTTACCCTGACGGACATGTAAACAAACATTAAAAAACTCCCGAATAATTAAAAGTGATTTAAAAAAATAACGCTTGTTGTGCGCAGTCGAAGATGAGTTGTCGCCCGTTGGTTTCGGTTGGCTTCCTGCTACAGTATTTGCAACCGTTAAAAAAGTGCGAAGTTGTTTTCCTATGAAAATCTTGGGATTGAGGACGAAATTGGTACATAAAAAAGCTCTTTTTGCTAAACATTTACCCTGCTTTTACAAGTCAGGTTTTGTGGGAGCCTACCCGTGTATAATTTGTCTTTTTGGGCACCTGAGAAACGACCTTTAACGTTTATTTAGATTATTGCTAGGTATCTGTGAAATATTGTTGGTGTGGGGTGCGCTTCAAAATATATCACGCATTTTCAATATATTGAGAGCGTATTTTATATGCATTAGTGACATACTTACGAATCTAAGTTTTAATGCTTTTCCAATGAATTTATGTGGTATTTAGGAATTAAGTGACATTGAAGTGTGCTTAGTGAATAATTACGATAGTGTTTTTAGGAAGTGTATTGTCAATACATAAATTTCAAAATATATTCTTAATATTAAGCTAATCAAATTTATATTAATTCAAATACATGTGAGGTGCATTTTTAATATACTAACAGAGTTTTCATGTATCTAGGTGTATTTGAGGTGTACCAGGAGTATATTCTCTATACACGCATTTCCAATATCTTTTAGAAAATGTACTTTCAATTAAACGCGAATAATGCAAGCTTATAATGCACATGCACATGTACAATACAACATTGTATTTTACGTGCATTCAAGCTTGCACTGCACATGCACATGTGCAATACAACCTTGAATGCACATAAAATACATTCGAAATACACTTGAATATATGTTTAGCATATTAGTTACACCACACATACCTTAGTTACACATTTATTAAAGGGATGCCGCAATATTTTTTTGTCTGAGAAATGTACGAAGAAAATCTAATTTAGATAAAGAAACCTCTGAACTGCAAATACATTAATTATTTGTAAAAAAGAAACTTTTTTATATTATGCTTTGAATTTCTTGAAATCGCATGAAGCCCATGTACTTAAGAAAGACACTAAACAACGTTTGCGAATCAGACACCTTTAGCTGGGCGTCCAATCACTTAATAACATGCCCTCACTTGCACTAAAATACAAATATTAAAAGACGCCATTTTGAGTTCAAATAGGACCTCCAAAGAAAATAAACTTTATAAGACTGCTTTTTTTAAGGTAAACTTAGATTTGGGTGTAAGCCACAATCATGTTTCCACTGTTCTCTTGAAACTAATATTTGAATCGCTTCTATTAAATTTTCGAAACCTCGTTTTGTTGCGTTTTAATTAAATGACAAGTTTTCCAGCTCATGCAGAAAAGGCCCCATTGAGAGTCAGAAAAAGCATTCTGGTCGACGGTGCCCGGAACTCTCGAATTCGCCTCATCTGTTCAACGTTTTCAAAATCTAAAAAAGTAGTATTTGTCTTTGCTGAGAAAGTATTTTGTTTACAGGATGAGCCTCCGCGGCCATGCCTCCAGGCGCCCGCCTGGTGTGCGACGCACGCCGGCGCTCTCCAGCGAGGCGTCCACGGTGTGAGACGCCGCCACACGGTCTTGAGCGCTCTCCGAAAAGGACGTTGCATTCAATTGATGTGGACGTTATCCGGGCTTCCATGCATTCGTATCCTCTTTACGTTAGGTAAGTATACTGGCGTCTTAGTGTTGCTTTACTTCTGCACCGGTAACTGTCGACGAACGCAGGCCTGCATCGTCTCCTGTCCCCATTTCGGGGATGCATACTGCGCGTTGGACTCGTCTGTGGTATGTCAAGATGGAAGGACTATTTAATTCAGACCGGATATGTCTTCACCAATGCTAAATCATAACAGTGACGTCGCTTCCCCATTGCGCTTGAATGTATTTTGATGGAACTAGGATGCATTGAAGTTCGTTCGCTCATCCCCAAGGACGCGCTGCCGAGATAGGGATGACGTCATGGAAACGGCTACGTCACTCTTCTAAGCGTCATTGTGGGCAAGACTTGTGGCATTCTTTTTGCTCGCAATATTGAAATCGGGATTACAAATGCGAAAACTGATCGACGAGTATCTAAGAAATTATTACATTTTCTGAAATTATCTTAGTTGGGCAAGCACCTTCTCGTAGTTGCTGTACATACTGCAGTTCCAACATAAGTCATAAAACCATCAATTAAAATGTAATCAACAATTTGTTTATAAAACCGACTTACCATGAAGGTTATTACGTCGTTTCTTAAAGTGCCAGCTGTCACTTTAACTAAACCCGTCACAAGGTTATAACCTCATCTAATGCCCGCCGAAGCTGACACTCACATGGTGAAGACGGCACCTGTACAACTCCCACCTCTCGTCAAACAAACTTCGTCTAAAAATACCAGCGTGTTCAGAATTGAAGACATGTTCTTCTGGCTTCCATTGTATTCCGGAGTCTAAAATACTGCGCATGAACGGAACCTCAGGGGTATGAAGCGTGCGCCGCAAAGAGTGGAATTCGTTTTCATTTATTACAGTGATTTCGGTGGCCCTACACTGTCTATCAAAATGCATTTTTGTTAAATACAGAAGAGACGTCACCGTGAAGATTTCGCATCGGTGAGGACGTTTCATCTCCGGTCGGAATCGATTTTATATCTGGACATGTAACAGACAAGACCGACTCGCAGTATGCATTCCAAAACTGGGAAATCAGACGATGCAGGCCTGCGTTCGTCGGCAGTTACCTGGGCAGAAGTAGAGAAACATTAACACCGGCCGCAAGTCGTGGCTTCGACTGCATTCAAGTCGATCGAAAAGCGATTTCTCTGTCCGTGAAACATCACTTATAGCTGAGTGAATATCCGCTCTACAGAGATTAATTCAACATGGCAATTGCAGCCGTGCGTGAACAGCACAAATAGAAATACAAACACTACAATAAAAATACTAGCTACGACGGGCCGTGCGGGAAACAAACTCGTGGCTTGGAACCGCATTGGAGCGGCTTGATTTATTGGCTTTCAAATAATTACGGCATAATCGAGCGTTTTCTTTTTATGAAGATATCTATCTCAAGAGCCATTCAAAATACTCTCAGAGGTATGACATTGCGGAAAAATAATCAACATGCTGCGAGCATTTTTTATTGTTTAGGCAGCCACCGAGAAATTCTGTGCGCTCTAAACGACCAGTATAAAAGACGAAAACGCACAGGTCGGGTGTAGCGATCGTACCGGTATTTATATTTGTATGTGCCATGTATGTGTATACGCTCAGTGTATGTTCAGCTGATGCTTGTAGTATGCGTATTGTGTCTACATGTGTGTAAAGAAGAGGTTCCCGAAGGTCTCGGAGCGCAGTGGTGTCGTGAGGAAATAAAATTATTTTTTGTAGAACATGAATTGGGCGGTACCGAGCGCCATCTAGCCTAGCTACTTGCAATTACTCTGATTGACCTTGCCATCTGGTGGCAAGCGATTTAACCTTCTTTCACGCTACGCGATAAACAGCGGCTTCGCGTTTCTTCTTTTGAGAGCGACGTTTGGTTTCGCGGATTGTTAACACAGGGGTTCGGGCGAGTTGGTTGCTCATGATGTACAGGGGGAACAGCGCACCCTGGAAAACAGTCACTCGAGTCAACATACACACAAAAGAAAGAGACACTTACGCAGCGCTGCGTAAGAGTCTCTTTCTTCTGTGTGTATGTTGACTCGAGTGACTGTTTTCCGGGTGCGCTGTTCCCCCTGTACTTCGCGGATTAGTTTGCCATTCCTCCGTGATGTGCGGTTGACGGAGGAATTGTGACTCGGAGAACAACAAAGGTAAGACGCAAAGTGCGCGAAGTAACTAGGTATCGGTTGTCTCCGTTTGGAGACAACCGATACCCAGTTACAAGGCAGAAACAAAAATTAAGTGTGATACAATTGAAGCCTCCCTTTTTCCTACCTTAAAATATTGAACAAGCGCCCCCTCAAAATTTGAAGATAATCGCTAAAAAATAGGGGGTAGGCACATCTGAGATCACCAATTTTACATATTTATGTACTGTGCATATTTCTTCAGATGTTTCAAATTTCGGGGGTGGGCCCTTAGTGCGGAATGGGCAGATGCACGGTATTCTAAGATAGATAAAAAAATCAGCAGAACCCATCCTTTGGGAATGATTATCTACGTTAATGCGAATAGCATCAAACGGTGCGGAGTTATGCGCGTTCGTCAGGTGGCCGGCACACTCTAGATACGCCAGCCCACTCTTGAGGCGATTCTAAATTTGTTGACACTTTCACAGCCCTGCGCACGATCTCCGCAGCCCAGCACGTGCGTTTGTGTCACTTAGGAAGGCGAGCAAAGCACGCGCCATACGCACAAACACTCAAAATGGTACCGTCCAGACTTTCTGGCGTCTCAGCTAGTCTCAACCAACGGTACTCTAAACGGTTGTTTATATCTTTACTAGGGTGCCTCAATGTCCTTCTGTTTAGGGTGATGCCACCCTTTGTAGTACCCGATGCCGACAGCACGCGCTCACGGGGAAAATACAAAGAAATCGATGAAAACAAAATGTCGCCATAGCACAGTCAGCGCCACAGACGCGTGCAGGGACACGCTTTTTCACGCGCTTCTGAACAACAAAGGAAAATAAAAGTGTGGGACAAAATGGCCGGATGACTCCACCCTAAGCACAGCGCACATGAAGGCACCCTAATCTTTACCATAGGACGCGCCTTACAGCGCTGTCACAGCTACCGGTGCGCGCGCGTTCCATGCACGAGGGCTCATTCCGCTCTCGTGAGGGTGAGCACGGCCGCTACATCACCCTCTCCCGAGCGCGGGAGAGGGTGAGCTAGGGGCAGTGCTAAGCCTCACGAGAGCGGAATGAGCCCTCGTGCATGGAACGCGCGCGATGGTAAAGATATAAACAGGTGTTTAGAGTGCCTTGAATGACTGCCTTCATAGCTCTGTGGTTAGCGCGTCTGCCTGCTGATCAAAGGGTCAACGGTTCGAATCCCGCCGGCGCCGGTCTTTTTTATTTATTTATCAACCCGCGGCGTAAGAGGTTAGATAGCCAGATAGATATATAGATAGATAGATAGATAGATACATAGACGAAAAGTGCGTGAAGTATCCAAAGAATGCTATTCGCA
>JAZHYW010000105.1:0-46193 GCA_037355805.1 Ixodes ricinus
TATCGTGTGCAGCGCGTTCGTCGTTGCCACGCAGTTGCTAGGGCAACGTCAACGCCGGTGGGAGGAGTCATGGGTCCGCCTGGGCTCACTGAGGACAACAGATGACCAAACTCCTTTCCCCATAACTGTCCCTACAAGGCCAGTATATGTGCTTTCATGTATCCCTCCCGTACACACTTGTAGTTGTATGTAACGCCATATTGATAAGTCACATTTAGTTCTTTCAATGCCTCCTATTATTCGCAGTCTCGGGGACAACTTTTCTGAGGCAGTTCAGTAACAACGAAAACATGTTTAGTTGAATGAATGATGCGTACATGTACAATGGGTCGTGCAAAAAGTTTTGTACTTTCAGTAAACACCGTTAAAAACTAATCCCTGACGTTGATAACTTGTAGAAACACCATTAGGCTTTTCACTCCGGCGCAACGGCAGACTCATAAAAAAGAATAAAAATAAACAGATTTCCCCTCCTCAGCTTGTAGTTAGAACAAGCGGTCACATTATCTGGACGCTAATTACATACCGTGAGTTCATCATAGTCATACGCTGGGGATGGCAAATCATAAAGCAAGGGCATGAGCTTCACACGTTGTTAAAGTTCGGCTATTCTCACCATTAATTGAACACGAGTCCTTACCCGAATGTTTGGCGAAAGATGATTGTCATGAGCACGAGCACTGACTCTGGGCTCATGACAATCGAGTACGTCACGGTATTTCGTGTGATGCGGTGCGAAGTCGTGATGTCACGCGACGCCAACGGTTTTAACAACGCCGACTAAATCCAGTAACGTTCTCAACTTAAATCAATTCCTCTACGCGAAGCGAGTCATTTGACTAGGTCACATGACGTGACATTACTTGACGGCATGTCTTGAGACTTCATGTGACCAAGTGACACATGATGAATCATAGGGCCAATTCAAAGCGCCACGAAAACCCACAATTTCTCGTACATTGGAATTCTGTATATGACGATGTCGACCAATACATAGAAATACAGCTGCCATTTTTTTTATTCTCTAATATATTTATTTTGGCGATACATAAACAAATATAAAAAAATGACCTTGAACCGGTTTAAACCGGTTACCGTTATATTTTTGCGGTTAAGTTCCGGGTCAGTTACAAGATGGCGGCGACGATGTGCGTTTCGGTTCAGTCCCGGTTCGGCTAAAAATAACGGTTCTGGTACCGGTTTGGTTCCGGTTCGGACACCCTTCTTCTGACAGGGAACACCGCCGCATGGGCGAGCGCTTCGCGCGTCCACCAAAACACGGATCGTCCGCTCTGTCTTTCTTTATTTCGTCTCTACCCGCTTCCTCCTGTGGATGGAGGGCTCGCGCAAGCGCAGAACTCTTTTCGAAAAGAGTTATAAACATTTTCACCCTCCGTCGCATGGGCGCCGCCATCTTGGAGTCACGTGACGCGGTCTCCGTAGGGTGGCTTCAACCCGTCGCTGCTCTCTCCTCCGAGCCATGACGAACTCATTGTATTCGTGTTTTTCGCCGCGTTTTACCGCGACGTTTTCGCCTTGCTTTGAGAAGTGTCGTCTGATGCCTAGTTGTACCACCCAACTACATGCCATCATTATGTGCGCAACTTCTGCCCTTGATTTTATAACACGTTTTGACTATTTGCACCGTCAGCGTACCGGAGACGTGTAAGAAAAGAAATCAGCATTCTCGCTGGCGCACACTGAGTATGTAGATGACTCTAAGATACACGAGGGATGGTAATTTATGACGGCGGAAATTTGCTTAAAGGGGCGATGCAACAATTTTTGTACTTTGCGCAAATACCGCTTAAAACGGATCCCTGACGTTAATGACCTATGAAACACGCGTTCGTTTTTCACCCCACGCAAAATAAGAACCAGAAAAAATTAAAGAAAAACAAGCAGCGTTCACCCCCTCAACTCGCAGCCAGAACAAGCGGCCGCGTGATCTGGAGCGGATTATATGCCGCCAATGTTGATCATAGCCACGCGCTGGGGTTGGCAAAGCACAGGACACGCGCTGAGTTCCCGACATTGTTATGGCTCGGCTATTCTCGTCGTTGCAGCGATTGGACACGGGCCACTACCCGAATGCTTCTCGAGCTAGTAATTATCACGAGCCCAAATCGAGTGCCCACGCAATGCTCGGGTCCAATCTATGAACCGCATTCAAATATCGTCATTGGGTGTACTGCGATCCCCACGTTACGTCATCAAATTTTGCAAAGGAGAGATTGAATGAAAATGATCGCTTTTGTCCTTGAAATTACACCGCAACAAAGGAGTTTCTTGGCCAGTGGCGTTGCGTGCGAGTATCCTTGAGTCCCACTAGTGCCAGTAAGCTCGTGTAAAGTGAAAAACATTCCAATTGAATATGGTTGCACCGCTCCTTTAAGTGATAGGGGCTAAGTGGTAGTGGCGCAATAAAAAGCGTGTAAGGTATGTTTATGATCACGCATTTATGATCTTAAAGAAAAAAAGACAACATAGTTAACGCAAAGCAGTCACAGTCACTGTGTGGTTCTGAAAGCATCGTGCTCTGCCTTCATAACACATCCAAAACAGTGGCTTTTGGTTACATCGGGGAATAAGTTTTGCTTTATCTGTTAAATTATAAATTTAAAGAAATTATACATTGTGCTCAGTTCCATGTCTGCAGTCATTCCATTTTCTTTAGATATCCAATTAAATTAATTTATTTAGACAAAGGCTCGGGGCCTCCAAGATGAAAGAAGTGCCAGAGACAAGCTTTTGAGTTCACTCCACAAAATGGCCTGAGGCACGCAACATGTGACGCCGAAAAAAAAGCTGTTTGCATGGAAATCATTCGAGTGCTGCGCTGCCGATGCCGGATTCTACTCGACGCCTCTTACGTGTAAAAAGCGCACCTGTTCCTTACAAACAAGATATCTGTCTACCCAAATCCAGGAAGGGCTATTGCCCCGGCATTTGACATTGAGCCGAGCTTGCTGGAAGTTAATTCTTTTGCATCCTTGGTACTATTTCTTTCGACAATTATACGAAAGACAAAACGTCAGACCTTCAACTGACGGGTTTGCTCAATTATCTCATATTGTCAATACGTTGTGGTATAGCTATGTCTGTATAAGAAGATAGTTTGCTTAAGGTGAAGATTGTGAATTTGCTCTTAGTGAATACTTTAGCTGGGCTGATAGTTGAAAAAAACTGTCGTACTCGGCGTTGGATGGACCGTCCGAAACTTATCTCTCGGGTACTTAAATTGTCTAAAGAAACACGATCGGTGAAAACATCGCTTCTTTTTTTACATTCTATGGGGGTTTTGAGGTCGGCAATTTTCGCAAAACGTTGGTGTCCTCAAAAAACCGTGCATTGAACACTTAAACTTGCCAGTTCATCTGTTCTCGTACTGTTCAGCACGTTGTCGGCGGAGGTCGCCGACCTGGCTCTTTCATTGTGTTTCCAGCAACAAATAAAACCAATAAAAAGTACTCATAGTCTCTGCATTGGTTCATTTTAATGGAAACTCAGGGCAGAAGCGGGTACGTTCAGTACGGCCGTAGGACATCGGTAATCCTCCCCCGGCTAATCATTTCAGTCGTTTCGCCGCCGAACCTGGCCGAACAAAGAACATGATCAGATGAAGGTGTTCTCTTGTGTTGTGCCTAGTTGTTCCAACAGTAATTGGATGTCGAAGGAAGAAATGTAGCTTTTGGCGCCGCCTACATTTTGATAAAGTTAACATAAAGTTAATCCCGGATTCACGTCAAATATTTTAATTCAATACATGAAGGGCGAAACTAGTAAGCTAACTAGTACAGTACAGAGTGAGTAAATTAGTAATGGTTCCGCGTGGAGTCGGTGCTTTCTCATTACTACGGTCTCTATGGAGTTGAATACGGAGTAGTAGGCAATATAAGAATGATGCCAGCGTGGAACTAATTTCTGAACCTATACCTCTAAGTTATAGACAACGTATTTTAATATTGCTTTTCTAATATTACATGACACAAAAATAATGTTATCGACCCTGAAAGTGTTAAAATCTACATAGTCGGGTTGAACATTATGGTAAACCTGAGACTGGGGTAGGTAGACAAAACGCGAAAACAGGCAAAGAACAGGCAACGTTGTCTGTTCTTTTTTCTGTCTCCCTTCGCGTTCGTCATTTCATTACCCAAGTCTCAAGTTCGCCATCATTTTCAACTTGCATTAGCTCGCCCGCACTTCGATTATTTCTTCGTTGATGGTCGGATGTTGCTACCCTTGTCCTTAATAGCAGTTTTTGTTATATTTTGATAGTAGCACATATAAGTGTTGTACATAGATATTTTCAGCATGTAAGAGTCAGTCAATCTATAAAAAAGCAATGTAACTAGACGCCTTAAAGTGCGTTTTTAATAAAGCCTAGTCTTCAATTAATAATAGTTGCTTCTCTGAGTGAGCTAATCCTGCGTAACCAGACCTAAAACCCGTCGTCTGCTGAGCTCAGCTGATTCAAAACCACCACAAATGACTCCACATTGAATCTCGGCAACCCGCCTTGTCTCATCCTCTCACTTCAGTTTTTCACCAACAAAATCACAACCCCCCCCTGACGACACTTATTAATTTACATAAAATAACTCGAGTACATAACGGTTTTGAAATTTGAATTTCAAAATATTCGGAACGATTTCAAAACACCATGAAGTCTTCATTTTCGATAACAACCCACCACGCGTAAAACTGACCTTTAATTTTTTTATTAGTGTGCCATTTATATGATTGTATTAAGCAATGGCTGCAGGGAGGAACCATTTGCGCCCAGCAACACAGGCGTTCATTTGCGTTGAAACCTACTATATTAGGCATCGCTGGCTCGGCATATCGCGCGTTTCTTAGCTCAACATACATCAGATGCACTGTTTCAGGCTGGTTGAAGGAAGCATCCAGTGTCCGTCATTACGCGTAATCTGTGCTGCCGCATACGAAAACGTATGCGTCAGGGTCCGTGTATCTGGCGGCAAGTCGGTTTACCATGCGCACGCCTGTACGAATCAATTGCGATTAACATGCGCACGCGCATGCCTATACGTGTCGTTCGGCGTGCGCTGTGCTCCGCCCACCCCATGCTGACAGCATGCGGTGGGGGCTACGCGTTCGCCGGACCAATCAACCATCTTCCTCCCATCACGTGACTCGCCACTCTTTCCTCGCAGGTATGAGCGGAAGGGTGATCACGTGACGAAAGATACGACGCGCTACGACTGGTCCAACGAGCCTGTAGCTTCCACGCACTGTCAGCTTGGGTGTGAGCAGGTGCTGTAGATATTCTGGCGTCTTGCTCGCGTTTTTGTGTGTTGTGTGTGTGCGTAATAAGTAAGCCCCGTTTGGAGATGAAGCAACGTAGAACGCCTTTTAATCCGAATTTTAACACGCTCGTCCTTTATTGAATTTTTCTTCAAAACCACTAAAAGTGCGGTGTCTGGAAGGATTTTCGTCTTTACCAAAGTATTTCGAGTAGCGTACCGTTCATATCTATGCAAGCTGTGTTTTTTTTTGTGCGCTTAACACTATTGCGCTAGGAGCGTTTCAGTGATGCGTTCGTCATAAATTATGAGGGACTCCCATACTGAGGCATTACACATAGTCCGGCGTGCGGGCCACAAGAGCCGCCAAAACGAGGAAGAGCGGACCAGTTTAGGCGAGGTATCTCAGGGTGTGGCGGGTGCTGTGCTCACGTTGTCAGAAGCAGATATGGGCGATAACGACAAGTTGTTGCCCATAGCGATGACTTATCCCCTGACCAATCAACCAGGTCAGGCGCATCGCCCAAGCGGAAGAAAAGTCATAAAAATAGGTTTACAATGAGATATTGAGGCGGCATACAAAGGTACAACTCGATTAACCCATAGCTTTTTATGTTTCAGGTCCCGACTGTCGGCGAACTAGTACACAAACAACGGCGAGATAACTCCTCGGTGATTTGAAATCGGTCGGCTGTGAGAAGTGTGCCCCTTTTCGCGTTTTGAAATTAAATACTTTCGGCTTACTTTGCGGCGTTTGTGTGTTTGATGAGAGGTAACGAGCAAACCCGTACGTCATCCGTTACAGTCAGCGGCAGTTGAAGAAACACAGTGCGTGGCGATCTTAATATCACTCCGTAGCCTGCGACACTTTGGTATTACCCAGTAAGAAGGCTGAAGGACGAATTCGGAAACATAAAGTGCAAACATAATAAACAATGCCCGCGCATCTGTTGCTCTCAATAATCATAAAAATAAAAACAATATTTATTTAAAGTGCCCCAAGACAACCAAAAAGATATCCGGAGCGCAAGTTCGTCTGCTTTTTGGACAGGGGTTAGGGATGATGTCAGAACGACAAAGCACCTATTGGCTGATTAAAAGCAATATTGGGTTGACCTCGAGGCATCAAGCAATGAGGTCTACCCACTATCCTTTCAATGAAGGCCAATCAGAACTCGGCGCCGTTCTGACGTCACTGCAAGAAGCAGACGACTTGCTTTCCGCATTTAGATTTGTGAACTTCCGCAACGTCGACAATAAAAAAAGAGAAAAAAAAATATTACGTGCATTTTTAATATTGTAACAGAAATAAATAAATATTTTAGAAAATGTTTGTCTATTACTACATTACTTAATTACGCCATGAAACCGTTATTGTTATTTCGGCTATATTTGAACAGATAAAAAAATATTTAAAAAAATAGAAAACGCTTGGTCTCCGTGAAGCATCTAGACCAAGCTGAATGTCACACACATACGCACGCAAAACAAGACCTGGCATTGTCCAGATGCCCAAAAAGCCCGTCTTTGACATTGCATTGGCCCCCGAATCGTTTTCCACTTATTTGTCTCGCTTCTTGGATGCTGGCAAAAAGTAATTAGTCAGCCTGTCTACCGACAGCGGAGGCTAAACAGTGCGATCTTTGATGAGAGCCTCTCGTGGCTCGCCGAAAGGTTAGAGGGTGAACTGAGAAACCAACAACCTTTGTTTCATATACGGCTTAACGTTCGTGAGTTTTGAAGCTCTCCAGAGACGACCGCGAAGGAAAGCTTAAAATAAAGGGGATAGAATTTCACCCCGGGCTTGGAGTACTCTGATATAGTATCGGGGTTTGTTTCAAAATATGTGCGAGCGAAGTGGAACTGGACGGGCGCGTGTGCTCGGCTGGGACGCGGAACGCCCGGAGTTTGCTCTTGTTTGTAGCCTCTGTTATTGCCTTATTGGGGACGTCAGCGACGGAAAACGTCGATGCATTCCACGTTCGGTCAAACGCTCGCTGCGACGGATCTAGTAGAATTAATTTGACTTTCATTGACGAAAAAGTAGAAAAAAAAAGAAAAATGACCGCATCTCCACGTGGTGAATGATGTTGATTGGGGCGAAGCTCTGGTGGTGCTGATGATACTGATTTTATTGTTCATAGGTAGTGCTGATGGTGCTGATCTTTTCTTTATTGCTCATAGGTAGTGCTGAGTTCCGGGTTGCGTTTCGACTTTATTATTACTGCTTTATGGTCGGTGAAATGCAGAGCCAGTGGTTCTTCTAGCGGATCAGCTTGGATCCGCTAGAAGCCGTGGAAACGCATCTCCACCGCTTAAGTCAACGGTCCATGTCAGAAAGAGAATGTGTAGTATGGAACGTGGTTATATACGCATTTGAGCATATGACCTGGCAGCGCCCTCTCGTCTATAAACATTGAGCCAATGCATGCAAAGTTTAACGCGATTATATACGCATTTGACCGCAGTGCCCTCTCCTGTATAGACGTTGAGCGGCAACATGAAACGTTTTATCCATCGACATCCCCAGCTCTTGAGTTACTACCACATCTCAGAGGCCTCCTACTCGTCCCGCAGTCGTGGCCGAGGGTTGAGGGCGATGGACTAGAAATCCATTGGAGTCTCCCCGCACAGGTTCGAATCATGTCGACTGCGCAAACATTTTTTTTTCACATCATTTTTTGAAACTTTTTTTTTCTTTTGCTTTACACGAGCACGTGAGCTCACGAGCACGATCACGAGCACGAGCACCAGCAGGATCGATGCGAGCACGGACGCCGGAAGGACAAGGCTAGACCCTAAGGAGCTTCGCCCCTAAGAATATTTTTGAACGAGCCCAAAGTTATGTCACATTAGGCACACAGGGGCTTTGGGGAAGACCAATCTAGGCCTTTGTATCTCAATAAAACCAGCAGGATCTAGCTTCCTTGGCCAAGGAGGTGTTCGTGCTCACTTAAAAACGTGCTCGCGAGTGTCGTTCTTAAGTTCTTCTCCAACTTCGACCCACTCCATAGTTTGTTGAAACTTCACAGTTTTTGGGTGCAAAATAAGAGCAATGGAGGGTTACTGCTAACAGGTGGCGCCAACAGAATTGTCGGATTTACACCCCAAACCGAGCACGGGCCCTTCAGGAATAAAAAAATATTACCTAAAGGCAACGAAACAAAAAAAAGAGGAGGGGGCGGAGTTCTTTAACTCTGTATCTGCAGCACAAACCAGAAAGCTGGCCCCAGAAACTACTTTGCTTGCAATGACACTTTTGCACTTTTCGTGGTGCCAAATGCGCACGACGCTGCGCAAACAAGAATAATTTGCATCCCTGAAATACATGGCTTGCACAGCGCGAACCTTCTGCAGCGTGAAGTTTTCACCACCGGATTTGCTTTTCTCGGCAAGAACAAATCGTAATCACACCAGCATATAGTGCGATGACATCACGTGCAAACCATGTTAAACGTTTTTGTTTTCTGGTGAAATGCGATGTTCGCCACGCTAGTGAAAGTAGATGCCCAAATTGTAAAGTTGTGCAATATATATACAGCAGTCTGGCGATTCACTGCTGCGGCGAAGCGTATTACGATATGTTATAGCGCATGACTGATAATGCGCAGAGTGTTATAGTGAGGGGCTCAAAACAAGTGCACGTAAAACCGAATATAACTTACTGACACTCCCGACGCAGTGTTCAGCCAAGTTTCGGGCCCATGCGAGCCGATGCCCAAATGGGATTCATGTTAGAATTATAAGAATCTTTGTCTGTCCTTTGCGCTATCTGCCCACAGTAGGGGACAAAGTCCCCAGGACGTCGCGAGCTACGGCTGAAACGAGCCGTTTGTTAGAGTTTGGCCATACATTCGTTTCAATAGGCGAGCATCTCGGGAAATACATACAGGCCGCAGGAAACAGCTCTGCCCGGTGCGTGTGCTCTGGTGTGGTGACGCTGGTTCTGCTGGCAGGCGAAGGCAAAACTGGAAGCGCAGGCCCACAGGCTCGACGCGTTCAGGCTTGCTCGGCGCGCAGGAAAACAGGAAAATACAAAAGGCGCTGGTCTGCGCCTCATGGCTTTGTGCTGCTGATAAAGTGAGAACAGTATGTTGAACGCGTATTACCGACGGCCAAACCAGACTCCGCGTCTCCGGAACGCTCGCGCACCCACGCACACGCTGTTTCCTGTTAAAGTACTCAGGACGCTGTTCCGTAATTTGAACGAAAAACGGCACCGAAGGCAATGCTTGCCACGATACCTCTCTTCACGGGGTCTCGTGCAAACAAAAACGTTTCGCTGGCCTGAGCTCACTGTGCCCTTTATCGCTGCACCAGGTATTTTATGAGATGGGTAAAGGTCTGGTTGCGTTGTGCTGCCGTACCAGTTTGGTTGCCGCTCTGGCGTGGGGAATCTTCGCTGGCGCGTATGGCGCATAACCTATTATTGCTCTCCATGCGACGGGCGAGCAGGCCGTATGCCGGAGAGTTTGGACAATGAGCGGAGCAAAGACACCGCCAGCGTGAAGAACTACACGCGCAAAACGCCGCCAGCTGTTGCGGCTATCGATGAATACCTATATCCTGCAATCATCTGCGGGAGAACCGCGCAATGACGATATTGGCTGCGCCTTTAACAAGGCCTGATGCATGGAAGCCTTCCGGCAACATCGTCTGCTGCTGCTGTCCACGCTACAACAACGTCAGGGCTCGCTGGCGAACAGTGGTGGTCGCCGGTTTACTGGAGTTCAACGCTCAAATTATGCTTCGTTCCCTTTATCCCCGACGAAATAAAGCTCGACTTTGAGGACCGGCGCTTTTTCTCCCGTGCGCGCTCGGTAATGCGCATTTCCCGCGCTCACTTCGTTTGCTATCGCCTGTTGAGCGTGATCATCGTCAGCTAGATCACGACCTGCAAGCATCTCGCGACGTGGCAGATCTCGCTATCGCTAAATGTGTGGCCCGAGCTCTCTCAATGGCTCTGAGCTGAAGCACATTGCACCTTTCTGCTGGCAGTGCCTGAACGAGACCACAAAGCGCATGCGCGTCCTACTCTGCCTGCAAACAATGACGCGTTTTCCCGCTGTTCTGCGGCGCAGCGCCTGTAACTCGGAATCGGGCGCGTGGTACCGCCCTCGGAGATGGCGCTGGCGGGTGACGAGCGTATGCTATCCTTCCGAAAACTCGAAATACCACCGCGGGGCATTGCGCGCGCAATTCGCGAGTGTCAGCGCACGCCGCGCTTGACAAACCAGTTCAGCCATCTCGCGCTCGGTTGAGCTGCCGTGACTTCCCGGCTTTGTTGGTGCCGCGTCAGTGAGCACTATCTCCGAGGCGGTACCACGCCCGTTGCGTTAAACACGTGCCCGCAGAAGAGCGGGAAAGTGCAACATGCGTTGGCAGGCACAGTGGGACGGTCGCGACGCGCTTTTCTGTGATCTCAGAAACCAGGCGACCCGCCGGCGGACGGCATGGGCGCAACGCGTTTCAGTCGCAGCTCAGCGTGTCCTGGAGACTTTATGTCCCCGACTGTGCGTGTAATTCATGAATATCATTCGATTACTCTGTTCTTGCGCAAGGCCTTGCCTATCGCATTTGTTGGTGAGAGATAGATGGAACATGTGGGCTCTAGGTCCATTTGCGGCACGTCACCCGCGACCCTGTCGTTTCGCACTGCCAAAAGGCGTACAAAAAACGTTTCCGGATATCGGCTCAACAGCGAGGCTTATTTTTCGAGTATCGTCCTGCCTGTGTCGGTCCTCAAAGATGCGCTGATGATAATAAAAATGTATTAAATTCGCCTGACTGAGGATTTGGCAATATGTGGAAGTTCCGCAGAGACACTTAAGCAGGGCTATACATGTAGAAATGCAGAAAGTCATCCTACCGCGCTTGCATTGTTGACGCACTTCTTGGTGTTTTCATTTTGTGAGGCAGCGTCCGCATGCTGACTTTGACTGCTGCCGGCGTCGGCTTCCGTGAGGAAGCATCTGCGTTGCTTTTCTTTTCTTTGTGTTTTATTTTTGAACGCACGTGCTTGATGACTTCTATTTAGGTGCTGTTTCGCTCAACCAATGGGCATTTAGGTGCCGTTACAGTCAGCAAATGGAACTAGGTGCCATTCTTCGTGGTTACAGACAACGGCGGCTGTGCTCTATGGGACAGTGAATGCTACTTTCGCGGTAATAAAACGCCGATAACCGTAAAGATATATGGGGCGTCCCAAGTCACCAGACTCGATCTGTAAGTGGACCGTCCCAAAAATCGACGCCTGCACAAAGCAATGTAAACTTTTCGTCAAAGGTGTATTTCGCAAGTCGATTTTGTCTTGTAAAATGAGAAAGCGTAGCTCCCTTTCTGTAAAATGATGAGGACCAAGTCACTTGCCAGAAGGTTCAACGGCGGGCGCGCATGACGCAGCGGACCAAGTCGAGTGGCGGGGCGCGCGTTTGGAGCACGTATTGATCACGATGGCGTCGGGAGACAGCGTCGGAGGGCGCAGCCGGCCAGCGAAAGAATGGGCAGACGACACGCAGACCGAATCTGTTGGCAGCAAAACGCCATAATTACGCCAGATCCGTTTGCCTGCTGTTCCTTTTTTCTTTTTTGCGCCAAGTTTTGTGACTTTATTGTTCGTCTGTTACTTTTGGACCCAAGGTACAGCCCTAAGGCGTATTATGTTCGTTTTAGCGCTCGACCACGGTCGTCGCGAGGCGTACCCGATGAGGATATAGCGCCATCTATCAATACAGAGCGTCAAGCGCGCCCCGCCACTCGGCTTCGTCGTGCGCGTCGCCGCCCGCGGTTGACCCTCGGTAAGTTTCTTGGCCCTATTTACAGATAGTCAGCTACGCTTTCTAATTTCTACGAGAAAAAAACTGACCTGCAAAATACACCTTTGACGGATAGTTTAGATTGCTATGGGCAGGCGTCGAGATATTCTGACAAGTCCACTTTAGGTCCAGCCTGCGTGACTTGGAACACCCGACATACACACATATATATATATATATATATATATATATATATATATATATATATATATATATATATATATATATATGTGTGTGTGTGTGTGTGTGTGTATATATATAGCGCAAAAGAAACGTGCGCAGACACGAGCAGCCGTAGGATGATAAAAATAAAATTCTAATTTAATGGCGAAAAAAGTTGCGCAAGAAAAAAGGTTGAAGTGCCGAAAGAAAGTTGTATTAGTTTACGGGAATAATGAAGACTAGGCGCAAGAACGCTAGTTGCGCGGGCTACAAACTTTTAAAAAAAGGACGGAAGTAAAAGTCAAAGTTAAAACACAAAAACTTACAATAATAAATTGTTAAAATAAAAAATGAAATAAAAAATTAAAAATAAAAAAATAATAAAAAATAAGAAAGGGGCCTGACGTCCGTCGACCTTTCGGCAGTGCCACTGTCTTCTTCAGGACAGGAGCCCACATGGCGTGGTGGGTTAGTTTTATAAAATATCTTGGGGGAGGGTTTGTTGACGCGAAAGTTCGAAGGGGTTTGTGTGGGGAAGCTACTGGGGGGGGGGGGGGCACCCTGTATATATATATATATATATATATATATATATATATATATATATATAAATATATATATATACAGGTGTCTGAAAAAAAAATTAAAATTGAATTTTACAGGCTATTTTTGTTTTTGCGCAAAAATACACTATGCATTGCTGAATCCTCATTCTCCGCCCAATGGTAGCACAAGAGGTCTCAACTAGAGATGTAAAATTTCGTGAAATATTGGATGGCCCGAAAAAAAACGTGTTTTTTTCAGGTTTTTTTTAGGAAAATTTGGAAATTTTGGAAAAATTGAGATTGCTGCGTGGACGCATTTATTACACCAACACAATATGATAAGGCAGGACCATTTGGGAAGTTTCAATATCTGAAATACTTCAAATTAAGGTGTATGTAATATCAACAGCTTACCAAGCAGAAATACCATATTTTCGTAAGGCTAAACAGCGTTGCATGTGTCCCCGAGCACTTGTTATTCCGAGTCGGAATCGCTGGATAGAGGAACACTCGCTTTCATGTCGGTCGAAGATTTTTTCAGGTTCAGATTTGAGTCTGAATTCACATCAGTCAGCAGTGTGAGGCACGTAGCGTCTTTCAAAGTCTCCTCCACATGACTTTTCACACGCTCATACTCTGCGTCAAGTAGAGGCCCGCTCAATAGGTATCGGCTAGGCGGTGTGTACGATGGTCGAAGCATCTTGAAGGCCGCTTGCCAATGCTCGTTTTCCGCTAAGGAGAATGGCGTGTTGGCTAAGTACATCGCCCTAGCCAAAGCTGCGTCAATTTGGTTTTGAAGCGCAGGGGTTATTTTGTCAACAAACGAAGAAATACTCGCGCATTTTTTTGACGACGTAGATTCCGCTGCGCGTCGGCTAGCCTCTGACTCACTTGATGTGGGCACTGATGAGCTCCCAGAGGGATTTTTTCCATGTTCTTTTGCACACGCCTCCTTGACGTCTTGAGGACACTTCTTGCACGACAGCAGATGCCTTGTAAGGCGTGTAGCATTCGGAAATCCGTGCGACACTTGGCAGTACTTACATACTGCTTGTTTTTTTCTCGCGGTCGACGTTTGTAAGACTTTAAAATGCTTCCAAACGCTAGACTGCGGACGAACCATGTTGTGAAATTCTTCACGTTGCGCGTTCTCCGATGAGATACACGTTGGTTGAGATAGTTTAGATCAACGCCATATGAAAATGGCGATGGCGATTGCTGGCCGCGATTTCATTGAAGTATGCTTTGTATTCGCAAAACAAAACCGAAACCCGAACTGCACAAAATGTGATATTGTGAAAACATAATTGTGAATGGAAATTTTGATATTTTTCTACGTGTTCAGCCTTCTGATGTAACAAAAAAAAAAAGATTTGCTCCTACAATTTTTTACGGTTCCGTGTGATGGTTTGTAGTAATAAAAATAGCTCATAATTGGTTGCAGTAGACAATTTCCACAACGCAAGAAGTTTGAAAATGTTGAAGTGCGCGTGAAACACATCGTCAAAATCGCCGAAAATTTACCACTTCGACGAAACGAAATATATAAATGCCATTTCAAAGAGTTACAGAGCTTGTACATTTGAAAATGACAACTTCAATTATTGTCTGCTATTTATTTGAGTCACATTATTGTTTTCCTAAAATCAAATCAAAAGTAGGACTGCTCAAAATAGTGTTACTGTGAAGCAAAAATGTGACTGGAAATTTTGAAGGTTTTTTTCGACTTTTGTCTCTTTGAAAAAAACACAAAAAAACGTTTTTTTTCGAATTTTTCTGGTTTTTTTCAACACCTTTACATCTCTAGTCTCAACCAGAGGCCAAAGTTTCAACCCAAACCGTCATCTTATGCAAAATTTATAAGTGATTTTCTGAAAATTGCACTGGGGATAATGGGGGCCATTTTCGGCCGTTTTCGCTTTCTGGCGCCATAGAGCTCCCCGAAAGCTACGTCAGCCGCCATTTTCCCATCGAAATTTTCAGAAAAGCACGTGTAACTTTTGAATCAGATAACGGTTAGTGCTGAAACTTTGGCGTCTGGTTCGGTCCACTAAGGCTACATTTGGGCGGAGAACGAGTGTTCGGTTATGCATAGTTCATTTTTGCGGCGAAGAAAACCCTGTAAACTTTTGTTTGGAACACCCTGTATATGGAGACGAGATGCCCATTCCATGACATTATGGACTAATTAATTTCCTAGTTTAAGATCACAACTACGATTCAACGTTTAATACTGCGACGCAAAGTTGTACCAATCACGGCTATTTTAGGTGGTCTACCACACTTCGTGACAACCCTTTGATTCAGGAAAAAATATATTTGACCGCGGTAAAGAAAACGGTCGTATAACACGACGTTTTCTTTATGTTAATCTAGATATACTTTTACTGTTTCGTCTAAATTAAACAACACAATTTATTATTCCTGGCACCTGAAAATTAAAGTGGATTGTACGAACGATTAAAAAAAATTAAAGCCGTTTGCAACTCCCTGTAACGCCGAATTAGAGCGCAGCTCTTGAGGAGGAGGAGGAAAGGGTACTGAGGGGAGAGTATACCTCTCTCCTCCTCATCATGCTGCTCCACCCTCCGAGCGGCGTCGGCGTAACCGTGAGGTCACGTGACCCTCGTGACGTCGCGTTACCTTCGTGACCTCACGGGGGTCACATGACCTCACGGGGGTCACGTGACCTCACGGGGGTCACGTGACCCCTTCAGGGGTCAGGGGCCACGTGACCCTCAGAGGCCACGGACCCCTCAGGGGTCACGTGATCCCCTGACCCCCCCGAGGGGTGGTCACGCTGACCCCCCTGAAGGGGGTCACGTAACCCGCAAGCGGATGTTTCGGCACGGTGCCGAAACGTCACCATGCCGAAACGTCGCCGCGGTTACGCCGACGGCGACGACGACGGCGATGACGACGCCGCTCAAGCCCGAAACGGGCGCCTAAGAGCTGCGCTCTAAAACAAATACCTAAGTTATTCTTTTCAGGATGGAAATAGTGCCTATTGTCAAACCAACGCGGAAAATATATTATCAGTTTAGCGGTTCAAATCGGTTTGAACCGTTATTTTTGCTCCCCGGAACTGAACCCGGAACCGAACCGTGAACCGCGAACCGAACCGATAAAAATTTCGGTTCGACATTCTGGCAGCTCCTTCGCCTTCAGCTCCCGCTCGGAGAGCAACAAAGACGCTCCCCCGAAGAACGCTCGTACGTCCACCGCCAGGTGCAGCCTTTATGCGCCATTTAAAGCCCCATTTCCGACGGATGGTGTATCGACGTTGCATTGCGCGAGACAACCTTGAATTATAAAAGAAAAAAGACGCTTTCGGTCGCTTTGCAATTTCCGGATCGGCGCATCTCGGTCTTGTGCCTCATTCGTTTCCGAGACAAGGGCTCCACGTCCATTAGGAACTAACTTTCCCTCGCGAATACCGACGAGCAACTTGTAGTGTTTACTTTACCGTCCTTCCTATTGAGAGAGTAGGGGGAGACATATCCGGTTGGGAAACAGGACTGACCAGTGGGTTTCTCACCGAGACTCAGTTTCACCTGACGTTGGACTAAAGCCTACGCTTCAAGAGCCATCGGAACAAATCGAAAACCGCGCGGTGAGCGTCACGTAACCCTCGGGATCGGGGAGCAGCGACACGAGGAGCGCGTTGTCCGGTGATACGGTAAGGGCGCTGGATTGGTTGGGACGGCGCGTAGCATCCGCCGTGGTCTGTCTTAAAGACCGACGACCAGTTCGCGCTTTCCACTCTTCCCTCGCTTCCTCCTCTCCGTCTTCTACCCTGTCCACCGTTGCCTGTTTCCTCCTCCCCCAAGGTGAGGAGGATCTTCTGCCTTGCGGAATCTCGAGTCTGGTCTTCGGTCTTTTAAGGTGAAACGGAGTATATGGTCTGTGATGCCTTCTAGCTAAAAAGGACCCGTGGTCATTATATCCTCCCCACTTTTCCGCGTCCACACTTTCACTTTTCAGTCTAAAAAAAAAAAGACAGCTTGTTTGTGTTTTTGTAGAGCAAGCGACGGGTCCATTCAACGAAATCGAAACCTGCGCACTAGAATTTTGACGTCATCAGAGTGAGATCGAGCGAAGACGCAGATTGGACACAGCGTTCGGATGAACCTCGTGTCCAATCAACGCGTCCACATGACCTCACGGGGGTCACGTGACCGCAGGGGTCACGTGACCTCAGGGGGTCATAGTGACCTCAGGGAGGCCACGACCCCCCTGGGGGGGGGATCGACCACGGGTGTCAGGGTCCTGACCCCCGACCCTCCCCGAGGGGCGCACGTGGCCTCACCCGAGAGGGGCCACAATCCGCGGGCGTTTCGCAGGCACCGGTTCCATCCAGCGCCGAACGCGGGCCTGGTAGGAATGGCCATAGTGGGTGCCATGCGGAAAAGTAGACGCGCAGGCACTTTGAGAGCTCCGCCCTTGTTGTGCCCAGGCATCACGACGGTGCTGACGCTGTCCACGTTCGTGCTGGACACGAGGACGGACCTTCCGAAGGTCCCGTACCCGACCTCCCTGGACTGGTTCGTCATCATGTGCTTCTCCTTCGTCATCTTCACTCTGCTCGAGTACGCCGGCGTCCACTACTTCACCAAGGTGCGCAGCCTTTTTCACCACTCACGCGATAGCCTCCTATGCACCAACACGTGACCCTGACGTCACACCGCTGCGGTGGCGCTGCTGTCGGCGACGCGCATGAGCAGACGATTCGCTTCGTGCGAATCCGCACGCGAATCCGCTCGCACAATGACCGCAGCTGGTGTGGACGAACGGGGGTTCTCTTTGTAAACAGCGTCGACGCCACAAAATTAGGGAATGTAGTAGACCGTTTCCGCAGCCCGCTAAGCACCCGGATAGCGCTCACACCCGGATAACGCGCATGCGCAGCTGCGGCGTTTTATTCGGGGATACCGTAGCGGAGGAGAAAAACGGTCTGCTACAATTCCCTCAGCCCGGTTACTGTAACGGAGAGAGGAGGAGCGGCAGGCGAGAAGGAAAGAATCTCGAAAGAAGCGCCACGCAGGTGTCGTAAGGCGAGACCACTCCTCTTTCCTGATTGTATTTTGCGGGAGAAACCAAAAAAGAAAAATATATACGGCTGCTCAGAAAAGGGGGGGGGTATGAGGATGTGCTGAGAGACCGGGAAAGGGGGGACGAAGTGAATGGAAATAAATTGCGAGAAATAAAAGTAGGCTCCTCTTTTTCTCATGTTTTGTCGTTCAGAACTATCGCAGTTTTGTCGGCCAAATCGTGTCCAAGCCTCATGTTTCCGCCCTATACATGAGGCTATGTTCGTACACATAGATTGATTTTTCTTTTTTCTAACAGAATTTTATGCATTATTATTTGGTACCTCCGTCTCATCCGTTCTTCAATACGTTTCCCCGCTAGTTTTAACGGGGAAATTGAGGCTTGTTCCGCTATCCTAAACCTGCCACGGTCTATATCTATAGACCACCACACCGTTCACAAACATGAGCCCGCGTTTGCCCACACCAGGCGTGCGGCACTGCGCACGCGCGGAAGCCAGATTCGAGCGAAGGAAAGCGTCTGCGCATGCGCCGTGACGACAGGAGCGCCACCGCAGAGGCATGACGTCAGAGCCCCGTGCCTGTGCGAAGGGTTGCACGCGTCACAGCCGCGTTCAACCATACACACAGGGTTTACAAAGTCCGAGTGGAAACTCTATGCTCATGAGTTTGACCGCAGCCGAGGCTAACGACCTGACGGAGCCAATCAGGCTCCGCCAAAAGCGTGTCGTCACGGCGCTCGCTGTCTTCGTGTTCCAAACAGTAAAAGTTGTAACGTAGACACCTTAAGGATTGTGTGTCTTAAGTTTTATTTACCTCTTATTAGTGGGAGAGTCGTAAGGGCCAATAAAAATTTCGAGGTACACCCGCCCGTTGCGGCACGCAGACGGTAGGAAAGAGCGAGAGTGAGGGGAAAAACTAGCAAAAGTGACCGTCATCAGGGGGGTACCCTTGCTCGCCACTGAACCGCTTCGGGAAGGCCGTCGATGACGCCACAACGCTCTGGACAAATAACAGGCGGCAGAGAGAATCGCGGCAATTGTTGCACGTATTTTTCTTTTAAGGCGCAAGCCTTATATGTCCCATTACGGGAAAAGGCGGCATCGGCGTTGTGCCCGAAAGACGGCCATAAAATACGTCATCAAGCACGCGCCGCTCAAGGCCAAAGCGGACGCGCCTCAGAAATAAAACGCAAAGAGAAGCGCAGCAACGCAAATGCTTCGTAACGGAAGCCGTGAAGCCGGTGGGGGAGCTGCGCCTGCGCAGTGGGCGAGCGTGATGTCGCCGCCGGAGAAAAAACATTTCACCCGCGGGACTTTAATGCTTTCGCATTCCTACTAGGGTGACCACCCGTCCCGCGACTCGCGGGACTGTCCCGCATTGAGGGCTCGTGTCCCGCGTCCTGCAAAAAATACCAAAAATTTTCAAAATGTCCCTCATTTCACATTGTCGTAACATTCACTACGCAAATTATGGCGCTTCCGAACAACGGGGCACGGGGAAGCGCGGAGGTCGCTGGTAAGCGTGTGAATCTCGATGGTATGACATTTTCTATCCAAGCACTGCGGGAAGCGACCGTCGTTCTTGCAGGAGACGGACGCGCATGCGCCATTGTGCCTCTCCCTTGATGGCAAAATATTGCAAGCGAAAATTGCTGGCAAAAATTTGAAAAATAAACTATTGGAATTATTTGCAAATCATGCTGTGTCATGCAAAAAGGTTGTTGTAAAAAGCTTTTTTTGTGAAGACGGCTACACAAGGCAAAAAGCCTGCAACTCCCAACGGTCGAAACAATAAAAAACCACATAAGGTTCTAATTTTGTGTAGGAGCATGTTAGTATAAGAGTGAGTATCGACGGGAAACAATAAGTCGAAAAATAGTTATCGTTTCTAGTTCCTTTTGACGCATTTAGGTCTGCCGCAGTCGATTCTTTTTTTAACTTAGACACCTGAAATAAAATATTTACCATTAATATAACATCCTTCCGGACAGCACAAAATTTCGGGGTGTGCGTGTTGATGAATTTTTCTTTAATACTTTCTTCTTCAGTGGTGAAAGTGACGTCCTCCTCTTCTTAGCCCCTCCCCCCCCCTTCCCCCCCTCCCCCCGGTCAGGGTGTCCCGCATTTCGACGGCAGGAAGGTGGTCCCCTAATTCCTACGCGTGAGCAGTCTTAAAGGAGCTGTGCAACGATTTTAACACTGACAGACATGGCGTTTTCTACTTTTTGACATTGTTCACCTTGTCACAAAGGACAGAAACACACGGGGAATCGCAACATCCTTCCAAATGTTGCGATTCCGCCGCGTAATCGCGAGGCAAAAATTAGAATATTCCTCGACCTGCAGCCGCTAGCGGCGGCCATGAGAAACACGCGGCATGACGTCAATGGGGAATCTTGTAGAAAGATAGCAAGTTGTGTGAATACCTGCTCGATAAAAGGTAACTTTTTTTATAAATCTTGTCGTTCCAACATAAATATAAATGCGTCAAAAACCTGGTATCATCGACAAAACTTTTATTATACGGAGTTTCAGTGGCGCCATCTATCCTAGGTCCACAAAACCGTCAGCAGCGGAACAGCCGCCAGAAGCCGGAGGGGGAGAGGGGGACAGGGCCGGACGGGTTAGCCGGACGGGTATGGCGTATCGGACCCGGATGAGACTTTCCTCCTTTCTTGGCTGCGCCCGCCAGCACGTGGTCACGCGGTCGCGAGCGGATGAGTTCACGCCGCTCACTGATGGCTCTAAAGAGAGAGCTTCACCGGAACCCCGCGCCTTCCCCATTGACGTCACAGCACACAGGACTCAGAAGTTAGTGAAGGAGTTGAGAGGCGCCGAAAACCTCAATCTTTGTCCATTTTAAAAATAAAAACTAGGACATGCAGGCGAAAGCGGTGTTTTGTTCTTTACTTCAGAAATGTCGAGACTCCAACTCCCCCATTAGTTAAGCAAAGCACTGAAACTGTTGCACAGCACTTTTAAGTGTCTTCGGCGTGTTTTCTTCTCTACGTGCCCAGGTGGTGTCCTACAAAAGCTACTGCTGCGTTCTTTGGTGCGCCAACAAATGGGAAAACATAAAAAGCCTGGCGTTACGTTGGTTTTTTTTCCCCTTTTTTTTTCCAAGGTAAATGCGGTTTAGGTTTACTTTAGTCCAAGATAGGTGCGATAACTGAATTCACCGGGAAAAAATGCCATAGAAGTCCGCTCCTAACTCAAATTTTCGAAAAGTTGTAATGATTGAAGATGAGCGTGTTGGTGTATAGTATTTCCTCATTTCTCGGATCTTTGTTGGACCTTCCAGGGGGTTTGGGGAAGCCAGTCCTCCCCTTCACCAGTTCTCATTCCAGCTCAGTTAAGCGTGGCATAGTGAGGTCGCTTTTCAAGTCCTCATTCTCCAAGTCGTGTACGCATTTCCCCGAAACTAGCCTCAAGTTGCAGCGTGAGAGGCTGAACAAAAGCTGGCTTTCCTGCGGACCTATACTCTCGTTCTCCGCAAACGTGAAGTTGCGCCGGGCCGCAACTTCACGCTGCATTTAAACTATAGGGTGTTATTAATAACTGGGATCGCTCTAATATCGGTCGAAAAAATCGGCGCCTACATGTTGCGATATCAAACTTTTATCAAAGGTGTATCTTAGGGTTGGATTCTGCCTTGTGAAATTTCCGTGGTGTAGCAGTCTCTTGTGCGAAAAATGTAACCAAAAAACTTGCCATGGGCGATGTCGAACACCGACGCAAACGACTGAGTTAATCGAGAATTTTGCTTGTTGCGCCACCTCGCGATAGGCGCAGGAGGCAGACGACGACGTCGCCTGCTTTTCACAGAGTGCGTCGTCTGGTTGGTGCGCCCATCGGAAGATGGCGCCACAAGCATAACCCTAGGTTAACTTGGTCGTCAGCGTAGGCATCCTCCGCTGACCATGGCGACGGGACTGATCGCTTCTTCTCAGGAAGGGAACTACACCTTTAAATGCACTAAGATCAAATTCATCAAGTTACTAAAATAACATTTGGTCCTTTAATAGCATTCGGTCCTTTATATAACATTCGGTCCTATAGTGAGCTCCGGTATTCATAACAACTGTAAGGTTTCGTGGCTTCTGAAACCCTTCTTGCCGTTCTTTCTGACACAGCCGCTCACTTGAAGTTGTTGAAATGTGAATATCAGGAAAATGCCAAAAAGAAAAGTGGCACAGATACTGTAAAACTAGTAGGCGTACTAGTCTTGCAGTGCGTAAGCAATTACTGCATTTTATTCGAAAAACTTTTTTCTTTTGCTGCTATATCAAATATTTTTTTTCCCCTTTTCATCAAGGTTGGCAGCGGAGAGTTCCCGCTCACCGCGGACGGTGAGAAGGAGGAAGGGCATCTTCCTTCGCGGCCTCCATCTGCGGGGGCTCCGACCCCGAAGAGGACGATAACGAGCCCCCGGACTTCTACGTCCCTCTACAGACCATCGACCAGTGCGTTTGCCGAATGAACATGGTGGGTGATGGCCTGTTGGTGCTTTCAGTCTCTGCCGCTGTGGCAGCACCTACCACAGCTTGTCCTCCACGCGAAAATGGACAAAGGCCGTTCCCACGGGACCACCACCTTTTATAATTTTTGAGCTAAGATGGTAGAAGGAAGGTGGCGCAGGACTAGAAAAAAAAATAAAGAAAATACATACGGGGTGTTTAATTTTAATTCGAACATATTTATTTTTCAAATTATCAGAAATAATAAACAGAAAGGACGGACAAGACGAGACATCTTTTGACTCACAACAACAAAAATTTAATGGGAGGCTGGTGGCACCAGCCTCCCATTAAATTTTTGTTGTTGTGAGTCGAAAGATGTCCCGTCTTGTCCGTCCTTTCTGTTTATTATTTCTGATAATTTGAACATCACCAACGCGCTCACCATAACTTTATTTATTTTCGAAAAAGGCGTGACAAACAGACTAATGCGGTTTGTGCAGGTGAATTATACGGTCGAAGGGACATAATATAGGTGGTTGATCGTCACGATAGGTCCAATACTGAACTGAAATTTGGTAATTAGCTGTATAATTAGTGAAAATAAGCCAATTGTTCCAATTAGAAACTTGCTGAGCGTCATCTAAAGCCTCTACGTCAGTCAATTTTATACAGACCTAAAGCACGCCGTAAGCACGGTGGTCAGATAGCGGTCCGAAAAAGGGAATGAAAAAATGAGAGAGTTCTAATAGGTTCCGATACCTCCGATACCCCCGATAACTAGACCCGATAACGATACCACGCATGCGCAATGGCGGCGGCAGAGTATTGGGAACCGTTATTGGAGTCATCGGAACGATCTACGAAAACTCTGTAATATCTGCTTCTTTTTTTAACGAGTTGTTGCTGTTGAACGTGTGGAAACTTGAGCGCACACCTGCGCTTACCACGTGCTTTAAATCTTTCTAAAATTGATTGATTTAGTAGTTTTAGAAAAGGACTCAACAAGATTATATTTGCAACCATGTGCCGTTTTTCACTTAATGAAAAGTTCATGAACAAATTTTAGTTAATTAGAGAGTTTTAGTAGATCGTTCCGATGACTCCGATAAGGATACCCGATACTCTGCCTCCACCTTTGCGCTTCCATATATAGTATCGTTATCGCGGGTATCGGAGGTTTCGGAACGATCCACTAAAACTCTCCATTATTGGCTTATAGTGACGATTAGCCCCCGATATTATGTCCCCCTGGCCGCATAACTCACACTTTCACAGCTTTATTCTACCTTCCAAGCCTATTTTTTTTTCCAATAAGTATGCTCGAATTAAAATTAAACGCCCTGTATATTTAGGGTGGCAGGAACTATGGCTGTAAAACACGCTGTGAAAATTCAACGCCTGCAGAGGAAGGCTGTCATGTTTTTTCAATGGCATATTTCAGAGGTCCATGTTTGATCGCAAATTTTAAATCTGTAGTTCTGTTGCTGTGAAAACTTAGGCAGCGTCCTTCACATTTTAGGCGAGGAAAATTTTCACTGACATAAAAAAAAAAAAAACTAACTTTAGGGCGACTCTCCGCCGCCGCTCGGACTGACAACCGAGCAGCCAGAGAGTGGCGGTTGTGGCGCCACCTCCCGATCGCCGCAGGTAAGCACTCGGTCGAAAGGAGACGCCGCAGTAACCGTGCTCCAGTTTCGGCGCAGTTCTTGCTTCACCAATCGAGAGATGGCACCACGAGGACGGTTCTCGGGCAGCTCGGTCGTCTGCGTCGGATCCATGCATTACACATATCAATATGCATATACACATTTGTGGATCCTGTAACGTCCTTCGATTGAAATAAATTAACTTTGCCGACTGAAAGAGGTGCAGGCGCTGACTCCGCGGTTCGTTTCAAGGTCAACCACCATATTTATACCGCCCTATACAAAACTAAAATATGGTCGTAATTCAAAACATATAGCCCAAACGCCCTTTCTCTCACGTTACGTCGCGGCGGTGGCGTTGCCCACTAACATGGCGCATGGCCGGACAGTTCACCTTTAGAGCCGGCTCCTTCGGACGCGCCTTGTTTTTGTCTAAAAATCGCGCTGGTTCATACGAGACAACTAACGATAAGAATGACATTATTAAAAACAGCGCAAAAGGACGGGGCAATAGAAGAAGGAGCACACAGGACGGAGGCTGACTAACAATGAATGTTTATTCGAATTTCCCACAGCGCACATTTTGTCGAACATGCACGTGCTCATATAATCAGATATCTTGTGGGGTCATGCATAGAATAAAATCGGCACTAGATAAATCCGAACGATGGCTGCGTGTAAACTAGCCGCGTCACACGTAAAGACGTAATCAGGTGGTTGACGAAACGCGTATAAAAATATGATTAATCACTGGTAATGAATTGCAGTTCCCTGCTCGTCAAAATGTACAGACGCGACACTGAGACAGCGATCTTGTTCTCAGGCGAGTATAAGGGCCGCTTCCAACATCTCCCTTTCCAACTTTCCTCTGCTGCGTCCAGCCACCAGGACTCTAAACTCGTCAAACACAAAGTTCGGTACAAAGTTGACGGGACGCACCGATTCGGCCTATCATGACGATGACTTCTTGCGCTTTTTTCGCCGACGTCCAATCGGCGTGCTCCGTGAACTTTCGGCTCCAACCTTCTGATCGACGAGTTTAGAGCCCCTGGGTGTTGTCGAATAAGGGGAGCACACACAATCCTTGCAGTGTATAGACCTTTGCATCTCTTATCACCCGGACGAAAAATGCTGAGTCACTGAGCTGTGGGCAGCGTCCGATATACCGCGCAGCAAATGGACAGCGCATGCTCAGAAGGCATTCCACAGCCTAAGAGAAAGAGATGTAACCGCGCAGAAGGCGATTTTTGCTAAGGGTCTGTTGGCAAGTGCGACCCATGGCCGTTGCTGAGCGAAGCCGCGTGATCTCGCAGTCTGTCGTTTAAACAGCGACCTTCAGAACACGTGTGGCATATGTACTGACTCCTTTCCAGAAGTGTTAAATTGCTAACTAATTGCTACCTAACTTCTACCCTCGTTTGTTACAAAGATAAGCGTATATTTGCAGAGGCGCGGTATTTGTATCGGGTCCGCTGTTGTGTTAAATCTTTTCACTAGGTTTGACTGTAGCATTTGCGCATGACTTGACTGACGTCCCGGTTGTTAGGATTTGCAAATATGAGGATGATTTTACCGTTTTCGTTTGCATACCGCCAGAGAATCACCTGGACTCTGTTGCTTAGACTGTCTTACGGGATTTCGATCCCTGTTCGAACCATTTACGTTTCCCGCTTGAGTTGCTGGCGGAAGGATTTTCGCAATTTTTATATAGTATACGTTTGTCTTTCAACTCAACCAGCCATATATGCTGGATATACTTGCCACGAACAAAAAAGGCCCTTTCGCCTCTTGACTTGTCCCACCCCAAAATGGCTAAAAGGGGTATTGCCTCACTGTGCCTTCTTTCGGCTTTATTACAATCCTGCGCACGCGTCGTTCGCGAGAGCTTCGACCGTCGTGGTACTGCATCGTCTGTATTCGCGTAGGCAGAAAGACTACCGCCGAATACTTCGTATTTATTCTGGTCCGGGCGTTGCGACCGGTCGGCAGATCGAGAGCTTGCGAGTGCGCGCGTGCTGTGTGCTGTTGCTGCTGTGCCAGCATCGTCCTCTTGCACAGTGTTCCGACACAGGGTATAACACTTCTTCCCCCTAGAGAGAGTCACCATGCTGCTGAGGCAGCCGTCTTGAGCGTAGAGATCTCGATGATGCATGCACGATGCGTGAGTCGGGATGTGAGACAGTCTCTGGGCCTGGAGCATTTCGTTCGAAGTTTGTGGGCTCACTATTTATCGCAATAGTTCACTGCGGTAGAAGACCCGGAGCCGGCTTCACACTAATGTCCCTCGAAGAGGTCTCGGCCACCGGATATTCTGCATGTTTCTCAATTCGGTTGCTAATGTGGTCCTCGTGACGTCGAACTGTACCTCGCTTGGTAGCGACCACCCAAGAACGCGATCCAATTTTTTTTGTGACGGTTCCTGGCATCCATTGTGGTGTTCCTGTAAATTTTTTACAAAGACGTCTTGGCCTACCGCGAGGCTCCTCGGAGACAAAGACTGCTACTCCTTCCTTTCTTCCGTGTTCCCCCTTTGCTCGGTTTCGAGGCGACCCAGGCGATTGATCGCAGTTGTTAACTCTGAGCCGAATATCATCATCGCTGGAGTCTTCCCTGTAGTTACACTTGCGGTGGTGTGCTGCTTGAGAAGAAACTGGGCGATCCTGCATGGCAGCGTTCCTGTTTTATCTTGGGCCAGTGCGCGCTTCGTTTCTTGCACCATTCTTTCGGCCTGACCGTTGGTGGCAGGATGATATGGCGCACTTGTTCTGTGCTTAATTTCGTTTTTCTTAAAGAACTCGGCTGTCTCTTGTGATACGAACAATGTTCCATTATCCGGAACCGCCTTCTCCGGGAGTCCAAACGTTGCGAATAAATTTCGGAACTGTTCGATTGCTGAACTTGATTGTATGTTCTTCATTTGGCGTAACTCCAGCCACTTGCTGTAGGCGTCCACGACAATTAAGAACATTTTACCTTCCAGAGGACCGGGAAAATCAGCGTGGATGATTTTTTATGGCTGGGATGCACGATGCCAGTCTGGAACAGGTACTTGAGGTGGGAATCGCTAGTGTTCCAAACAAATGACGCAGGATCTTGCCTTTCGTTCGATGTCCTTGTATATGACCGGCCACCACACGTGGCCGCGTGCAGCGCTCTTCATTGTAACCATGCCTCTGTGGCCAGCGTGCAACAACTTCAATACTTGGGATCTGCATGCGTTGGGGGCTACTATCCTTCTACAAAGAAGTAGGCATTGGTTGACTGTTGGCAGCTCATTGAAGATGCTCTTGTGTGGACGATAGTCTTCGCCCTTCAACTTTTGGAGTTTTCCTTCTTGAACGGCTCTGTAGACGCGAGTCAGGATATCGTCTTGCTCTGTCAATTCTGCGATGTGTTCTGGTGACAGATTTGAAATCGGAGAACATGCCAGCATTAGCACATCTCCAGGTATGCACGGCTTGTCTACATTGGCTGGTAATGGTAACCGGCTGAGCGCATCAGCGTTCTGGTGGCATGCTCCTCGCCTGTACACCAGGGTGTAATCGTACGTGCTCAACTCGACGCACCATCTTGTCATTTTTGGAGATAACATATGTGTAATCGGTTTGGTCGATCCAAGGATTCTAAGGAGCGGTTGGTGGTCAGTATTCGCGACTCCAACTAACTATAGGTGGCGCCACTCTCTTTTCAAAATGGCGGTTATAGTGAGGGTCGGAGGTGCGTGCCGCTGCTGAGCCTGTCTAGTGTGCTGGCTTCACTGAGCGACACAAATTATGTCTGGTAATACGAGGAAGCTAGGATGTAATGAGAGCAGGTCACCTCTTTATCCTGAAAACAAAAACGGTGTTGAGCGTAATACTTACTCCAGGAAGCACGTTTTAATTCTGAAGCGAAACCGAAACCAACCTCTATTTTGGATTTAATTTTACGGTATAGGTCTTAATTTCGAATTTTTTCATAGCTGAAGATGTGTCTCACATCGTAATGATTTAGTTAAATAAGTTGTTCGCGGAAAATTTTTTTTTGTGACATACGTGTTCGATTTAGGCACTTCAAATTATTTTGGAGATTTCAGGGTCCCTTTAAAGACAGGGTCTTTCATACACCTTAGAAGTTAGAGGTAACATAGAATATTGTGGTTGTTGGAAAAAATCTGTGCTGATATTTGTGCGTTCTCGTTGCCTTTTCTCGCTCAGATAGTTGTGATGTGAAAGAATGAACTGCGGGCCTTTTAATTGGTTTGGGGTATTTAGATGATTAATTGCTTTAACATTCTTCCCAGCCCAATCATAACAGAGTAAATCAAATTTTTACAATAAGCCCACAAAACGTATAAATCAATAAACGCTGTTCTCACTACAACAACCCAAAGACGGAATCCGAGTCAGACAGCTGAAGTGTGTGTGCTTTTTATAGCAACGCGTGACGCATAGGACTTCATATTGCATCCAGTGTTTGACTGTTTGTCTATCTTGATAACAATGTCAGAGTGTTTCATATGCTAAAAAAGGATACCTTTCTGGAAAGACTATTATGGTTAAATTACGTATTTTTGTGATCGTAGCGTTAATGGCGTATTAATAATAAAAATGTCACGGTGATAAATGAAATGATTTAATATACAAGAGGGATGGGAAGCATTTGAAAAGTGGCAGTTGTCAGGATGTCTTCACTTCTGCCTCTTCACTTCCTGATCTGTCCGGAGCCACTGAACTTCTTCTTCCTTCATGACATTACCCCCTCCGGGTGAAAGCGGCGTCTCGCCGTTGGGTGGTAGTAGGTATGGTTTTAGTCTTGTTACATGGACGGTGTCGGCGGAAGATTGGCGTGAGTTTTGTGGTGGTTGTACGGGCTGAACAAGGTAGGTGAGGTCACTTCTTCGGGCGAGGACGCGGTATGGCCCGGAGTAGCGTGGAAGTAATTTTTGTGCCAGGCCCACATGTCTCTTAGGTGTCCATACCAGGACAAGGTCGCCCGGGGAATAGTGCGCAGACCTGTGGGATTCGTTGTATCGAACAGATTGGTGTTGTTGTGAGTCCAGAGTTCGAAGGCGTGCAAGTTGACGCGCTTCTTCGGCTCGACATATGGCTTGTGTGGTGTGGTCGGTGAGTTCGGCATTAGTTGGAACTGGAAGAAGAGTGTCAATCATTAAATTTGGTTCCCGAGAGAAGAGTAGATAATATGGTGAAAATCCTGTTGTGTCATGGCGGGACGAATTATAGGCGAATGTGATGAAAGGAAGAACGGAATCCCAGTTACGATGGTTCAGGGTACAATGACTGCCGTTCTCCGTCCCCACTCCGCCGCCAGTCATTGTACCCCGCACCTCCACCAAAATGTCACGGTGATAAATGAAATGATTTAATATACAAGAGGGATGGGAAGCATTTGAAAAGTGGCAGTTGTCAGGATGTCTTCACTTCTGCCTCTTCACTTCCTGATCTGTCCGGAGCCACTGAACTTCTTCTTCCTTCATGACATTAGTATTAAAATTCAGATAATACGAAATTTTAAAATATTTATTATAATTTGTTGCTTATTATCTAATTTCAAAAGCGCGAACAAGTGTGACAATCAAAAGTGTGCTACTATTATCACTGGTGCCAGTTGCAGCATTTTTAATGACCAAGTTATAAAAGAATAGTCTAAAATCAATCAAAACATTCTCGCTAATGTGAGAAATCCCCGTAAAATTACATTAATTGTGGGTAAAGCGTATTTTGCATTCAATGTCGCGACTTTTGACACTCGGCAAGAGTTACAAAGTCGCCGCCAATATCCTTCCAGACTTAATGCCCTAAAAAATATAAAATAAAAAACATATATATTTTTTTAATTATCAATTTTTTATAGCATTTAGTTACTTTCATTTTTATGGTCCGTCGTTTTGCGAATCTCAGCCTTTCCAGTTCGAAGGAACGCCTACCTGCTTGCACGTCTGCTCACTGCAGCACGTTGCGTTGGCGTTGCAAGCCGGTGAAACAGTTGTGAGTTTTAGTATTGCGTATACGAGCAAACGCAAGCACTGTGTGTTTGTGTTAGCTTTGCGTGTTCTACACTGCGCGTGCGCGGAGCCCAAAATTTTGGCCTTGGATTGGCGCATGGCGATGAGGCGCACGCACAACGTGGGGCACGCAACTCTAACGCAAACGCACAGCGCTTGCGTTTGCTTCTATACGCAATACTAAAGCTCTCTAGTAAGGTACAATCCCATACCGGCTGCAGCACTACGTCGGGACAATGAAGAATGTTGTTTGCGGTCGGAAATGACAATTCGCGAGCCATGATCGCGCGCAGTTCCGCCGCGCCCGCTGCACGGGAGAATCGGGGGACCCTCACTAGAGCGCTTCCTTTTCCGCCGCGGGAGGGCGAGCAACTAGCTGGAGACGCGAATATATGATGACATGTCGTCCGGCAATGTACTCGTGAAAATGACACACTGCGTACACGACGGCCAACCCTTCCTTGTCTAGCTGCGAATAGTTTTTAGAGCACAGCTCTAGGCGCCCGTTTCCGGCTTGAGCGGCGTCGGCGTCGCCGTCGCCGTCGGCGTAACCGCGCGGTGCATGATTGGTGAGGTGAGAGGTGAGAACAACGTTTATTTTAACCAAGGACAAACGCCAGCCCCCAAAGCGGGGGCCACGCCGCTCAAACACGACACAAAAGACAGCTCCGCAGATATTTGAGCGCGAGCCGCCGTGAGATCCGTGCCCCGAATGGCGCGGGGCAACAAGTTCCAAGAGAAACTCGGCACGCGCCACCCGAACCACGAACACCACAGCGACTCGCGTCCGCAGGCCATCCCCGCATGATGAATGAGCAGCGCGACCCCGGCCCAAGGGACCGACGCGGCGTGGTCGCTCTCAAGCGTGGCGTCTACGTCCTTGGCGGCGTGAAATGATGATGTGTTTCATTATAACAAAAAAAAAAATAATGCATGATTGGTAAATCTCCCCGCTAAACTTAGCGGAAAATTTTCCCCGCTAAATCTAGCGGAAATTTTTACCCGCTAATTCTAACGGAAATTTTTCCCGCTAAATTTTTTCCCGCTAAATCTAGCGGAAATTTTTTCCCGCTAAATCTAGCGGAAAATTTCCCCGCTAAATGTAGCGGAAAAATTTCCCCGCTAAATCTGGCGGAAAATTTTCCCCGCTAAGCGGAAAAATTTTCCCCACTAAATCTAGCGGTAAATTTTCCCCGCTAAATTTAGCGGAAAACTTTCCCCGCTAAATTAAGCGGAAAATTTTCCCCGCTAAATCCGGCGGAAAATTTTACCCCGCGTTTCCAACGTGAGCGGCGTCGGCGTAACCCGCGGTGCATGATGGGTAAATTTCCCACTAAATTTAGCGGAAAATTTTACCCGCTAAATCTAGCGGAAAATTTTCCCGCTAAATGTAGCGGAAAGGGCTTCTTCCCTGCTAAATTAGCGGAAAAATTTTCCCACTAAATTTAGCGGAAAACTTTTCCCGCTAAATCTAGCGGAAAATTTCCCCCGCTAAATCTAGCGAAAAATTTTCCCCGCTAAATGTAGCGGGAAAGTTTCCCCGCTAAATCTAGCGGGCAATTTTCCCCACTAAATTTGGCGGAAAATTTTCCCGGCTTAATCTAGCGGGGGAAATTTTCCCGCTAGATTTAGCGGAAAATTTTCCCCGCTAAACTTAGCGGAAAAATCTACCCCGCTAAATCTAGCGGAAAATTTTCCCCGCTATATTTAGCGGAAACGTTCCTCCGCCCCTCCTCGAGGTCACGTGACCCCCAGGCACGTAACCTCCCCCCCCCCCGAGGTCACGTGACCCCCCCCCCGTGCCTTCCCCTCCTCCTCAAGAGCTGCGCTCTAATTCGGAGTTACAGAAACTTGTAAACGGTTTTCATTTTTTTTCTGCAGCTCCCAATGTCCTTGACGCAAAGGCGACTGGCGCTTCACGTTTTAAGTCATCTTCCTGGGCAAGGACTGCCCCCACACCGTAGGGCGACGCGTCGCAGGAGAGCAGCAACGGCTTGTTTTCGTCATAGTGTGCCAAAACAATGGATTCTTTAACCAACTCTTTCAGTTTCTGGAATGATTCTCTGTGCTTGTTTTTCCATTCCCACGGAACATTCTTCTGAAGAAGTCCATAGAGGTCGGTTGCAACTGTGGCTCTGTTCCTGAGAAACCGGTCGTAGAAGGCCAGCAGTCCCAGAAACGCCTGCAGTTCGTTTTTCCTCTCGGTTCCGGCGCGTCCAGAATGGCTTGCACTTTTTCATCCGTTGTGTGAATTCCTGCTGCGTCAATTCTGTGCCCGAGGAACTTGGCTTCGCGAACTGCGAACTGACATTTTTCTTTCTTGAGCCGTAGGCCTGCGTTTTCGAGTCTGGACAGTACTTGGTCCAGGCGTGCAGCATGTTGTTCACGGCTCTCTCCACTCACGATGATATCGTCCAAGTAGATACTTATGCCCTGAATGTCAGCCAAGGTTGTTTCCATTGTACGCTGGAAAATTGCTGGTGCCGCTGAGATTCCAAAAGGCAGGCGTTTCACTTTGTACAAGCCCTTTATGGTGTTGATGGTCAATACAGCTGCAGTGGCTTCAGACACTTTCAACTGTTGGTAGGCTTGGCACAGGTCCAACGTCGAGAAAACGGTGCCCCCTCTCAGGTTTGCCAGAACTTCTCCTGTAGTTGGTAGTGGGTAGGCTGCCTTCTTTGATACGGCGTTGACAGTACTTCTGTAGTCTCCACAGAGTCTGATCTCTCCACTCTTTTTATGGACGAGGACTAGAGGTGTAGCCCACTCCGAATGTTGTACTGGCTCGATTATATCCTGCTCTTGCAGTCGGGAGAGCTCTTGTGTTACTGCAGGTCGCAGTGCTAGTGGAACGGAACGAGCCTTGCAGAACTTGGGCGCTGCTCCCTCCTCTAGTTCCAAGTGAACCGAGGGTCCAGTGTATCCCGAAATGTCCTCATGGAAGACCGTGGAATGGCGTTGTAAAACCGCTTGTACCTCTGGTGGCGTGCTCTGCTGTCGCACTTGGTTGATTCCTTGTAACCTGATGTGTAGGGCCTGGAACCAGTCGCGCCCCAGAAGGTTACAGCCGGATCCCTTCAACACTAGAAGCGGAAGCACGTAGTCTTTTGACTTGAATCTGACGGTAGCTTGGAGGGATCCCAGAAGCTTCAGTCCTTCGCCACTCCAAGTACGCAGTTCAACATCGTCGTGCGTAAGTTTCGGCGGATTCCGTGGCCAGGTTTTTCGGAAGGTCTCTTCGCTAATTAGGGAGCAGGCGGAACCCGAATCAACTTCGAACTCCAGTGGTTTGCCTTCAATTCGAAGTGTGACGTGAAACTTTGAAACAGCTGTGTCCGTCGCCAGCTTGTGAAGTTCATAAAATGAGCATCCAGCATTAGGCGGTATTTGGCTCTCTGAACTTGTCGGTGCCATTATCTGGTTCGCTTTCTTGAGCGGTTTGCTTGCCTGATGCTTTTTCTTGGCAATACAAGCTTTTTCAATATGTCCGCGCTTGTTGCAGTATCTGCAGTCCGCGTTCTTGAAACGGCACTCTTGCGGATCATGTTGTCCCGTACAACGGTAGCAACGTCGTCCCTGCTGTGTTGAGGGCTCCTTGTTCCTCTTTTCCGTCTGGTGCACCTGATGCTCGACTTTGCTCTTGATGTCCTGCTGCTGCTTAAGAGCGCTCTCAGCTCTGACTGCCATGTCAAAAGCAGCTGCAAACGTCAAATCTTTTTCTGCAAACAGACGTTGCTGCAGCAGCTCGTCGCGTATGCCGCAGACAAATCTGTCGCGCAGCATGATGTCCAACGGCAGTCTGGTGTCGCAAAGAGGCGTTGCTGGTGTCCCAGTCGTAGCCCTTGTACCGGAGACCTGACCTGCCGTTGATGGCTGCGATGCCGTCGTTGCAACAGTTGTCGATGAGGTCAAGGGTATACTGAAGTTGCAGTCTGCTGCCAGTTGCTTCAGGGTCGCGACGTAACTGTTGATTGACTCGTCGGCTAGCTGGTCCCGACGCTGGAACTTGTAGCGACTGTACAGCTCCGAGGCTTGAGGGTCGAAGTGTGTCCCAAGGATCGACACCAGTTCCTCGAACCCGATATCTCCCGGCGTCCTAGGGGCCACTAAAGCTCGAACGATGTCGTACGTTTCTGGCCCGCAAAGCGTGAGCAGCAGTGCCCGCTTCTTGTCCAAGCTCGTGATAGAATTAGCCACGAAGTAGAACCCTAAGCGTTCGATCCATGACGCCCATGACTTGCCTGTGAAGGCTTCGATGGTACCTTGGGTCGGCATGGCTTGCGGTGGCTGTCCAGGCTTCGTTGGCTCGTACCAGGTCTCGTCGCCAGTGTTGTATTCGCGTAGGCAGAAAGACTACCGCCGAATACTTCGTATTTATTCTGGTCCGGCCGTTGCGACCGGTCGGCAGATCGAGAGCTTGCGAGTGCGCGCGTTCTGTGAGTGCGCGCGTGCTGTGTGCTGTGGCTGCTGTGCCAGCATCGTCGTCCTCCAGCACAGTGTTCCGACACAGGGTATAACAGCCTGAAACAATCAGGTTTTCCCCTTTTTCTTTGAGAGGAGTGGCCGAATTCCTCCTAAAGAATCTGGAAAGGCGCCTAGGAAACGGCTAAAGAAGTTCGAAGTGGTGCCTTTCGGGCACAAGGTCTCGCATAACTTGAAGCGTATAGGAGAAGGAGCCTAGTTCAACGTTGATGTCGTTTTCACAGCTCCCTGCAAACTGTCAAAAATGTGCGCGATATTGAGCGGGAACAACACAAACCTAAAAAAACAGAAATGCAGCAAGAAGGACTCCAAGCACTTTGTGCCCTGCGCCACCGAATTTGTGTACAGGATTCCACTGAGCTATGGTCGAGTTCATGTAGGCCAGACCGGCAGTTGTTTAAACGACAGACTGCGAGCGCACGCGGCTTCGCTCAACAACGGCTATGGGTCTCACTTACCTATACACGGCAAGGATTGTGGTTGTTCCCCGGTCTTTATTGGACAACACCCAAGTGGCAGGACGCAGCAGAGGAAAGTTGTAAAAAGAGCTGTTCCGAAGCGAACCCTTATACTTGCCTGCGAACAAGATCGCTGTGTCAGTGCACGCGTCCGCGTATTTGAAGAGCAGGGTTCTGCGATTCATTAACAGTGATTCATCATATTTCTAATACGCGTTTCGTCACCCACCCGATTACGTCTTGACGTGTGACGCAGCCGGTTTACACGAGCCAACGTTCGGATTTGTCTGGTGCCGATTTTAGTCCGTGTATGACCCCAGACGATATGTGATTAGACTCGCACGTGCACATGCGAGACACTGCGCGCGTCGCGGAATTTCCAATAAGCGTTCGGTTGTTAGTCATCGTCGGTCCTGTAGCCATCCTTCTGCTTTTGTACCATCGCTTTTGAGCTGTTTTTTTTTTTTATGATGTCGTTCAAAAATTGATGATGGCTCAGCAATCCATCTCTTCGAACGATAAAAAAAGCTTGTGAGTGAACGAGAAAAAAAAGAAAAAAAGGCCCGGTCCCACGCAGCGGAGCACCGATACGGGAAGCGACACGAGACACTAGGGAATTTCAGGGAACCGTTTTTGCACATCCGATACGATTCGATGGGCAGTCCGGTACCAACAGCGCATGTGTGGGTCTTCTGGGGTAGCACATGCTCAGTTCCGGAGGGGCCCATCGTACGTATCGAACTTGCAAAAGGCTGCCCTAAAACTCCCTTGTGTTTGCAGACAGAACTTTGTTTGATGTAATGGCTGCGCGACCGTCTCACGCGCGGGCCACGTAAACAAGCTGACAACTGAAGTGGACCGCAACTTTCTTCCGGTCGCCGGCCCCTTGTCAGTTATTCATGAACCGCGCTAAACAAGCAAACAAAAAAACTCTACAACCTCCCCCTCCCCAAAGAATATAAATAAATAATCATCCGCACCAGCCACGGGCGCGAGAGCGTCAATCCGGAACGAACAAGCAGTCCCTTCGTTCCTCGCTCCTTTGCCGCGAACAAACAGCTGAACCGAGCAAGCAGAAACCCGGACTCGGGCAGCTGTGAAAACGTAGGAAATCGCTGCAAACAAAAGACCAAAGGCACGCTAAAAACAAAGCGAACGAGATGCCATGTTGAGAAGTGTTGTTACATTTATACTCCGTTCACCGCTAACGCTAACAGTGCGGTGGAAGCTACCTGCTTGATGGACCAGTCTATCTTTCGCCACGCGATCGCGCTCACGCCCATACCCACGCGCAGAGGCGGGTCAGGTGATGAAAGGGTGACGGGTGACTGGTCCGGCAAACTCGTAGCTTCCATCGCACTGTCAGCATGAGGTGAACGGAACGATCCCGTGGTCTCTCTCATCGAGCCAGGATCCTGCGGTAAGCGAAGGGGCGGAAACATCGGTTGATAGACTCGAAAACAGGGCGGTGGGGGATACGCTCCGTCGGACTCCAATCACCCATGCAGATAGGAAAGGAGACAGCGCGGGGTTGCTCGGGGCCGGAGCTCTTGTTCGCATTCTTTCCACATGGGGCTATTTGTTGGTTGACCGACTGCGCCCTCGGGAACAATCGTGCGAGCCGACCTCCTGAAAACGCTGCCGAACAACAGAGGACAAAGCCTGTTGTTTTTTGTTGCGTAGTTTATGCCGGCGTGGTCATCGAGAATGCTGAACCAATCGCTTGTCTATGCGTTTTGTCCAAATGCAACTGCACTTGCTGTTTTTGGTGGCCACCTTGAAAGACCGTCTCAGAAAAAAAAGAAGCCGGTGTCATGGTTTTGACAGAGAAAGAATGTTGTCATAATCGCGGTGGCGTCGCTGAGATTCGGACTAAGAACAGCGACTCTTCTGGTTTTGTCGCTGACCAGATACCAATGTGTCGGCACTTAGCTTACAGACCCCTGTTTCACATAGACTTGAAAGGCCTTCGGAACAAACTCCTTTAAATCTTGTATCCCTCCGCCTATACCTGTAACAACCTTTCCGCTGCCACAGGACTGCGGGTCCGTGGCGTCGGAGTCTCCCGTTCCTGCCCGCTACCTGGGTACGTCCCGTCGAGGTGCCATCAGGAACTGCACCACCGGGCGCGTCGGAGGCGGAAGCACTACCACTGCTGCGCCCAGTTCTTCTACTGCATGATGGGCAACGAGCGCTTCCGCAACGAGATGAGGCTGCGCGCCGACGAGGAGCGCCATCGTCAACAGCGTCTCGCAGATCGACAGGGTGTCCCGCGTCCTCTTCCCGTTCGTGCTTCATCCTCATCAACCTCTTCTACTGGTTCAGCTTCGGAAGGGACCGTCCCGAAGGCTGGGGCGTACAAGAAAACGCCAGGGACCATTTGTCGTCAAACCTGGAGTGACTACTTCTCCCGCAAAGCACTTGGACTCGCATGGAAACCACAATCCGGAAGGTGATTCGTCGTGGTCATTGCCACAGCGCGGTCTCTTGTGTGGGTCTAAACAAATATAAAGAGATTAACGTAGATCGCTTTGGCTCTCTCTCTACCCTATACGCTACGGATGCGCCATACTGCGCGTGCGCGCTGCAAGCATGGCAGAGAACTAGCGGAGCGGCGGAGGCGATGGCGGAACCGCGCCATTTTACAAAGATTGCAGAAACGTCGAACGCGTCGCGCGGTGTGCTAGCGTGGATCTCACGAGAACGAGTCTCTTGCGAGATTAGGGAGAACCAGCAACAGGAAGCCAATTTAAGATGTTCGCCACGCCGCACGCTGCTGTAAGGAGTAGCCGCGACCACTTCGCTCCAGGACGGCGACGGGAAACGATTCGTCAAGAACATGCTCTATACAACCACGCGATAAAAAAAAGAAAAAGCTTTTACAATTTGTGCAGTGCGCGAAAGATATGCTTCCTCCTTCTTCGCGACTTTTGCCGTGAGGACAAGAACCAACCAAAGAAGCGAGCGAGGAAGCGGATCCGAGAAAATTCCGCGGAGTTTTACCTTTGGTGGATAGTGAACAAAGAAAAATCCATATCGCAACTAACAGAACAGTACGGCTACGTTTGCTAAGAAAATCGCCAACGTGCAGGCGAGCTGGTGCGTATTAATCATGATCTTTAAACACTGAGACTGCGTTTGTCGTCGTTGCCGAAGCTTTCGGGCCTTGATGGCTCGGTGCTTGACTCAAATCAGATCGGCTTGGCCAGGCTCTTTCGTCAGTTGTGTTCAATTACAGCTACAATCATTTACTTATATAAGAAGCAAAGCTGAACACCTTACTTGACAACAAATGAGTCGGAAAGAGTGGCCTGTGCGTGCTGAGTTAGCTCTCGTAAACTACGATCTATAGCGGTATGATGCCTGGAACTCGTCTCCGAACGGTGTGTTTGTTTACCACTCCCCCAAAGAGTGGTCCCTTGATTTCCGTCTGATGACGTCATAGAAGTGTCACGCTACCGGCGGCCGCGATCCTGGCGGCGTCACGGCAGCGGTGGTGGATATTTCAGGCGCCTGTTCTTGCTGCGGGTCGCTCTTCAGCCGGAAAGTCCACGGAAGCGTCGGCAACCAGGAGTTCGGACGCCGCGACGACAAGCGACACTCACGTTCTCTCGTGCTTTTCGCCGGCATTTCTACGACCAACCGCCAGGATCGCGATCATCCGACAGCACGACACTCCGGCTTTTGTGTCGCCATTCGTTGCCACTTCGGGACTACTTTTGTATACATGGGCAAGAAATAGGACGCTAAACACGCCAGTCGGAGTAGCGGACGTTCTACGAAAACCTGAAATCGCGCTACGCTACGACGCGCGTAGCGGAGGTCGCAGGGGATTATGGATAGCGTATACAAGGGGATGTGACTGAACGAGCTACTAAAGCACTCTGTTATCAGAACCGTCATTCGCAGAGCTCTCTTCGTAGACTTCAGCGATCGGCTCCGCCAAGTGCTTTGCGGGAAAGGAGACTCTCCACATCTTTGTTTTAATACACCGACGATCGTTTTCTTTTTGTGTGTGTGTGTGTGTTTATGTTTTGTTAATGCCGCTGTAGTTACTGTGCCCCTCGAGGCTGGTTTACACATTTGCGTTCAAGTGTGCGCAGCTAGGTTGCGTTTTCTTATAACCGTTGACAAAGAGGAGACCACATCGGTACACTGTCGCCACCCATCAGGTTGCGCTAAAACTCTTTCGATCTTTTTTTTTCATATTGCGACATGCATGTATTTGAATGTGAGGCTACACGCCTCCTCGGATTTTTTTTTTTTCTTTCATTTCCCTTAGTCCCGAAACAATAAACAATACAAGAAATTACACTTCATCTCTTTATAATTCTTTTATTGTGTACTTAATATACTGTTGCTGATGCTGGGGAAGCAGATTGAACACTAAACGGCTACGGACAGAGGACAGAGACAGGGTAACAAGCTGTGTCTGTTCTTGTGTCTGTCGGTTAATCGTTTTACAGTGTTCAAGCTGTTTCCCATGTCATGACAATGTACCAACTAGCTCAACTCAAATCGGCAATGACTAGTCTGATTCAGGACTGTCATTCTGGCTTATTTCTCATATAGTAGCGCGCTAGATCTAATCTCTGGCCAGACACTGCAAAGCCTTAAGTCTAGTATACTTCGTTTCGACTTAAGTCCAGACGCAGTCAACGCTACCCAGTACGGTTGGACCAATCAGGCCGCCTCGAAAGCGCACCGTCATGGTGTTCGTCGTCTTTATGTACAAGTTGTATCGTTCGTGAACCAATCGTATGCAGGAAAGCCTAGTGGCTTCCGCTTTCGACGCCGCTTGATTGATCCCACATTGATCGCTAGCGTCCGCTGACTTAAGGCCTGTTCACACATACAGAGGGAGCCTAATTAGCGCTGTGCAGGCGCTCTAAAAAGGAGCTCTCATGTGGCGCTTCCTAGCGCGTGACTTAGTTCTAATATAACGCGCGATTAGAGCTTACACAGCGCCTTGTTAGCGCTCTAGTAACGCTTTAGCGAGCGCGCAAGTAACACCTTGTTAGCGCTTGGTAGCGCCTTGTTAAAGGTGTATCACACGACGGACCGGGCCGCGGACCGATTGATCACGTGATGCGCGGCCCGCGGGCCGCCCGGCTGCAATGAGCATCCACACGGCGGACCAAAAGAGCAGACGACAGAGCGAACGGGCCGGTCTAACCCTCGACCTCACAGCTCCACCAAACGCATGCAGCGAGCTGCTTTGAGGCTATTTGTAAGGAGCCAAGATGAGGTTGAACGAAAGAGACGTTTGGCCGCGGTGGCCCTGGCGTTGACTATTGAGGACGAGGAGGACTTAAGTGAACCGAAAAGGGCATGCTGGATGAAGCCCTGGATGTGCAGGAAAGATCTTGGTCTGCATAGTCAACTCTTTTCGTCGCACAACAAAAGGTTCGTCTTCTTCGTCTTCAACAGTTGGCGGTCAACAGCCAGCTTGTTGCCAGACTTAGCGCTTCAATTATACTAAAAACGCCGCGGTCCGCCGCCAAGGTCCGGGCGAGAAAAGTCGCTTGGCATTTCTCAGAAGCGCGGGCCGCGGACCGCCGGCGGACCTCGAAAACCGGTGACGTAAGATCACGTGATGCGCGGCCCGCGGACCAAACCAGCAATTTGGTCCGTCGTGTGGATACACCTTAAGGTGTATCCACACGACGGACCGGGCCGCGGACCGATTGATCACGTGATGCGCGGCCCGCGGGCCGTCCGGCTGCAATGAGCATCCACACGGCGGACCAAAAGAGCAGACGACAGAGCGAACGGGCCGGTCTAACCCTCGACCTCACAGCTCCGCCAAACGCATGCAGCGAGCTGCTTTGAGGCTATTTGTAAGGAGCAAAGATGGAGGTTGAACAGGGACTCTAGTTGAACGAGAGAGACGTTTGGCCGCGGTGGCCCTGGCGTTCGCTATTGAGGACGAGGAGGACTTAAGTGAACCGAAAACGGCATGCTGGATGAAGCGCGATGAAGTAAAAAGTTGCATCGTCGCACCATGCCGCCATCGTCGCGCAACAAAAGGTTCGTCTTCTTCGTCTTCAACAGTTGGTGCCAAATAAAAAACGACAAAAGTCAGCTTGTTGCCAGACTTAGAGGTTCAATTATACTAAAAACGCCGCGGTCCGCCGCCAAAATCCGGGCGAGAAAAGTCGCTTGGCATTTCTCAGAAGCGCGGGCCGCGGACCGCCGGCGGACCTCGAAAACCGGTGACGTAAGATCACGTGATGCGCGGCCCGCGGACCAAACCAGCAATTTGGTCCGTCGTGTGGATACACCAAATTATCCAGCGACCAGTTGCTGTTCTTTGATCGCGGGCCGCACATCGGGTACGAGACGGCCAAATTGCTGTTTTGGTCCGCGGGCCGCGCATCCACGCTGATCTTTACGTCACCGGTCTTCGAGGTCCGCCATGCAAGTCCGCGGCCCGCGCTGCTGAGAAATGCCAAGCGACTTTTCTCGCCCGACCTTGGCGGCGGACCGCGGCGTTTTTAGTATAATTGAAGCGCCAAGTCTGGCAACAAGCTGACTTTTGTTGTTTGGATTGGAACCAATCCAAAGTCGTTTTTGGCGCCAACTGTTGAAGACGAAGAAGACGAACCTTTTGTTGCGCGACGAGAAGAGTTCACTATGCAGACCAAGATCTTTTCCTGCACATCCAGGGCTTCATCCAGCATGCCCTTTTCGGTTCACTTCAAGTCCTCCTCGTCCTCAATAGTCAACGCCAGGCCACCGCGGCCAAACGTCTCTTTCGTTCCGACCTTCCCATCTTGGCTCCTTACAACAGCCTCAAGCAGCTCGCTGCATGCGTTTGGCGGAGCTGAGGTCGAGGGTTAGACCGGCCCTGCTCGCTCTGTCGTCTGCTCTTTGGTCCGGCCGTGTGATGCTCACTGCGGCCGGGCGGCCCGCGGGCCGCGCATCACGTGATCAATCGGTCCGCGGCCCGGTCCGTCGTGTGGATACACCTTTAGCGCTCTTGTACGGCGGTTATTGGTGCGGATTAGAGCGTGCTGTACTTCCGGTGCCTGTGCTGGGTGTGCATCAACAGCACCATGGCAGACATGTGCGACACTGAAATAGAAACGCGACAAATGCTCTTACGACACGCAAACAGTGCATATGTCTGTGAGCTGACGAACGCGAGAAGAGCCTTCTAGGTACGCGAAATCTTTCGCCACCGGGAATGCCGACGGGTATCGCGGCGAAGCCTTGCTTCCCCGGCTGAGGGACCGAGGCACACAGCGTTCTTTCAGAGGCGTATTTTTTTTAACTGCGTGTCTTTCGAAACCAGGGTCACGCATGTCGAATAGAAAGCGATGAGGTCGTACCCAATCAATTAGTCGCTCAAAGTCATGACTCTCGGTCGTCTGCCCGACCCTTTAGCTTTCAGAGCGGCTCCTTTTACTTCCTCTTCTTTCAATGCGCAAAGGAAAACGCTTGCACCAACGGAAGTCGCCGTGCACGCACGCTGTTCCGCAGCAGCAAGCACGGCACAAAGGAGCGTGAGAGGCGCTTCACTCTGCTGCGCTGCACGAGGCGCTAACGGAGCGCCTGCTGAAGCGCTCCTGGAGCGCGATCTGAGCGCCTACTGCGAGCAGCTTCTGAAGCGCTAACCGAGCGCTACGTCACGCGGAAGTCGGTGCCACTACGAGCGCTGCCCTGCAGCGCCTGCGAGTGAAGCGCTAACTGAGCCCTCCGCTGTATGTGTGAACTGGTCTTTAAGCTAAGACAATGCGTGCACCAACACAGTGTTCCTAAACAAGCCACTTTGCCCAAACCAGTGTGGGCACTGCGCGTGCGCAGAAACCAGAACTGGGAAGAGTGGAAAGCGTTTGCGCATCTCACAGTGCCGACAGCAACCCCACTACCGCAGTGGCGTGACGTCAGTGAGTTGAGTTGATCTATAGTAACACGCAGTCACAAGGGCTACCCGACCGTTGGCGCCAATGTGGCGAGTCCTTGGCTATAAGGTGGCGCAAGCCGCCGCCCGATTGAAAGGATTCGAGCCGTATCCACTGAGAGCTTAATCTTCGCGCTTTTTATAGCGTCTCTTCTCTCTTCTGCTGCTTCGACCCGATAGAGCCAAATCAAGCAGTTCCAGGGTGCATCGTCCCGCGGCACCACCTGTCGACTCTGTGGATTTGCTGTCGGGGGATCGGTGGCCGGAGTGTTGCTGGCGCACACCAGGGGCTCTAATCTGAGACGCTTGGCGAAAAAGTCGGCGGGAAATCCGGTGCCCCTCCGATTGGCCGGCGCCAAGGTCAAGTGCGGCGTTGGCCAATCACGGCCGCCAGATTTCTCGCCGACTTTTTCGCCAAGTGTCCAGATTAAGGCCCCAGCTCCCGGAGCACGTGGAGCGAAAGCTCGCGCTGGAGCCGAGAGATCCTGGGTTCCAATCCCCACCCCTGCCCGTTTCGATCTGGATGAGCATCGTACCGGCGTGCGGTCGTTTTTCACTACTGCGTGGTGCACGTCAAGGGCCCCAGGCTGGTGGTTGTACTGCACCTGGCTAAATTTCTCATCTGCAGCTGGGAGACTCGTCGCATCTTTCAAGTGGCTGACCAACTGCACGCTGTCTAAATATCCCCAGGACCCCAATTATTTCATTTGCTGTCACCTGCCTAAACGAATCACGCCCATAAGTAAAAAAGAAACCTCGGGATTATTTACGGCGAGATCAATTTACGTGATCCCGGTGTAGTTGGTACAACAAACTTACGAAAGAACTGACCGTCATGACGTCTACCCTTTTGACTGCCCAGTTTGTCTCTTTTCGATTGCAGCGTCGACTAAGGCGGACTTGAAGCGGACTTTAGCCTCGTAAAACGGTTTTCCGGCATTCTTATCGCACGATGTCTCATTCTCGTTGACAGAGAGACACGCAAGATTACCGAAACTCGCCGCACCGCGTTTTTAGCTGTCGGTGGCTCTGCAAACTCACTTTTTTCGCCTACGCAGCAGTTCCCCGAAAAAAAAAAATTATGTGTGTGAAATTGACTATTTTGAGGGCGGCCTCAAGGTACCATACGTGTACCAAACCCACCCGGAGCTCTCGTCAATGGTCAGTACCCATTATTTTTTTTTTCAATTCAGTTGAATGTTATTTTTTTCGTGCTTACCAACAGCTGAGCCTTTCAAAGCACCACACTAGTAAATGCACAATTGGAAAATAAACGCGATAAAATGTATACACCTAAATTCACAGATATGCCTAAATCCATACTCGCGCGTAAATTCAAATGCCTTAAATTGCGTTTTATAAAACGAGAGTTGTGTAAAAAAATAAAAACAGGTAAACTCAGTGTTTAAAACATTGCATGATACACAGCCAGAAAAAGCCGGTTGAGGGACGCTTTGGGGACACAGTTACCTGAATAAGATTCACATATAGCTTATTAATGGCACGCTTACCAGGGTACATGGTGGCAAACGCAGTATAACTATTCTGGAGAAACCTGGATGCACGCACTCGCTTTCTGAATATATAGTTTTTTTTGTTCACGAAGTACAAAGCAGTAGCAAGCGACCTCTTTTATACGAATTAAAAAACGTCATGTTGTAATTTTGTTCTACTCTTGTAACTTACCGCACCCTGCCACGATAGGCGATGCAGGAATGTGAATAAGGTTCTCAAAGCACCTGGTAACTTTTATTGTCCCTTATTTGTTTTGTTTTATTACCGCAATGATTTTAATACGCAAACAGTCTTGTGCATTACAAAATGAGTAATGAAAGGTCTGTGATATACGCCACGATGAAGGGATTCATGTGCATTTATATCGACAAATGTTATTGCAAAATACTATTACATATCTTGTAGGTGGCTCGACTAGAAATGTCTGAGCCACAGGACCAAGAAAATTGCAACGTCTCTATATTTTATTTTGTGAATGTAAATAGAAGTAGCTATTGGAAAGTATTAGATAGTTGTAAAAACATAGTACGTTGGTCTGTATATAAATATTAATAAAAAATTTTAAATTGAGATATAAGATGTATGGTGTGTGTTTTTTGCGAGTGTACTTCTGTGTGAGTTTGTTCAAGTACTTTGTTTCAGCGGTTTCTCGTCCTGATAATGGCTGGAATTAACTGAATTTCTGTATGAGCTCAAGTTACTCGGAATTAAGTGTGATATTAAGAATGTCTATCCTAAAATTTCTAAAATAAATCAAAACCGTACTGCAATAACAATGGTTCAATAAAAGTGTTCTTGCTCTTTAATTTGTTTTTACTTCGTGTTTCACTTTTTCTTAACGAAGACGTATAAAATAGACTTTTGTAAGCCGAACATTGTACGTCGCCACCTTAGCCTTTGTATGGTTCTTTGGTCGTAAATAAATACACTAAATTTACTCAGATATTTTGATACTGGTGAGTAAAACACGAGTAAAAACAAAAAATGTAACGACTGTCTTAAGCGTATGCAAACCAGGCTTGGCGACCGTTTTTGTCAGACACCGCCAGCGTCTAACTGACCATTCACTATCATTTCAGATTCACCAAAAATATAAGCGCCATAACCGTGCCTTATTACTCGTCGGCACGTAATAGTTTCCAGTAATGCATCGCACCGGATCAGATGCCCCACCCAAATGGCGATTCTAATGCAGTTGATGCCTTCGTCCCCCAGCTCCAAACTGAATATATATATTCCTAAACGCCAGGCCGCAATCAAGTGAGAAAAAGAAACTCCCGGGTGTTTCCAGCCCGATTCATTAAGGTTGGTACGGGAGAATTCTTCCAGCATGACCCGGCCATTACCACTCCCGAAGAGAGTCCGACGCCCAAGTCGTCGCGCGCGCAGACACACACGCACGCAGAAACAGACAGAGAACGAAGGTTCTCGTATGTCCTGTATAAGCTCTAAAATTGAGCTGTAATATAGCCAAATTTAATGTCGTCATATTACGTTAAATATTAGTTGTTAGCTTTGTATTTAGCTTTTAGTTAACCACAATCTCAAGGATTGAACTTTTTTTTCGATTTATCGCGTTCAACTTTACGATGACAGATTTTAGTTGTTTGTAAGATATAATGAGTCAAAGGAAGAGCAATTAGGTTGAAAGAGAGTGTAAATATGAAAATAAAAATAAAGTTTAAAATTTTATTATTTTCTCGTGCTATAAAACACTCAATCGCGTCAATTAAGAAAAAATTACGATACAATAAATTACAGTCTTTCAATATTACATTTCCCAGAACGATGCATCTTAATAGATTACATATGAAGCTCAATATGCGTAACCTCAACCTTTTCCCATCTCACGTCTTTTCCCATTTCACAGGATTATT